>CM076576.1:267495407-267639093 GCA_034641835.2 Pinus albicaulis
CTTTTGAAAATCCTTGTTGATGAAGATATTTGTCAAGACGATAATACCATGCCCTTGGAGCTTGTTTGAGACCATATAGAGCCTTTTTAAGTCTACAAACAAGATTTTCATCATTTCCCAAAATGAATCCTTCCGGTTGTTATATATATACTTCTTCTTCTAGATCACCATTAAGAAAAGCAGATTTAACATCCATTTGATAAACTTTGATTTGTTGATAACTTGAAAAAGAAAGAAACATTCTTATGGCTTCAAGTCTAGCTACAGGAGCAAAAGTTTCTTCAAAGTCTATACCTTCTTGTTGAGTATACCCTTTGCAAAACAGTCTAGCTTTGTTTCTTACAACATCCCCATTCTCATTTAACTTGTTCTTGAAAATCCATTTAGTTCCAATGACATTTTTATCATGTGGTCTTGGTACCAATTCCCAAGTGTCATTCTTTTCAATTTGATCAAGCTCTTCATTCATGGCTTGCTTCCAACATTAATCTTTGCTAGCTTGATTGACATTGTGTGGTTCAATTGTGGATAGAAGTGCCAGATGACTAGAAGATCCCACAAGAGTTCTCCTTGTTCGTACACCTGATTCCTTGTCTCCCAAAATTTGAGACTCAGGATGATTCTTTTGAACATATCTGGATGGAGCTTTTTCAGATAGATCATTTTCAGGTTCTTCATTGGATCCACTGTCTATATCATTTCTATTTGATGTAGAAGGACAAAAGTCACCATCATCTTCTTTTGTTGTTTGTTTTTCTTCTTTAGGAGCTGCAGAAGACTCATCAATAACAACATCAATACATTCAACAATCTTTCGAAGCCTTTTATTGTAACATTTGTATGCTTTGCTTGTAGATGAGTAACCAAGAAATATCCCTTCATCTGATCTAGGTTCAAACTTTCCAAGCTTTTCATCATTATTTTTGATAAAGCATTTACTTCCAAAAACTCTAAAATGCTTCATAGAGGGAGAATTACCATACCAGAGTTCATATGGAGTTTTTTCACTATTTACCCGAACATGAGCCTTGTTGAGAATGTTAGCTGCTGTATGTGCTGCTTCACCCCAGAACATGTCAGGAGTTCCAGAATCATCAAGCATAGCTCTAGCCATTTGTTGAATTGTTCTATTCATTCTTTCTGCTACGTCATTTTGTTGTGGAGTGCCTGCTACAGAGAATTGTCTTTTTATGCCATGTTGTTCACAAAATTCAAGGAATTCATTTGATGTATATTCTCCTCCTCGATCAGATCTAAGACACTTGATTTTTAGATCCAATTCATTTTCAACCAGTGCTTTGAAGATCTGAAAATTTTCAAATGCTTCATCTTTGTGTTTAATGAACCCGATCTAACACATTCTAGAGTAATCATCAATAAATAAGATATAGTATTCTTCCCCACGTGGTGACTTTTTCCTCATAGGTCCACATATGTCAGTATGAATGAGTTCAAGAGGCTCACTTGATGATCCTTCTTTGGCATTAAATCGTACTTTGGTCTGCTTACCGAATTGACAAGATTTGCATATGATACTTTCTAGTAGATTAATATTGGGAAGACCACGAACAGCTTGAAGTCTGCTTGCTTTGTTGATTTGAGAGAAGCTCAGATGCCCCAGCCTTCTATGCCATAGCCAATTTTTTGAAGACTTGCTCAAGTAACATTGATCTATGCCGTTCAGTACATACATGTTGCT
This sequence comes from Pinus albicaulis, assembly GCA_034641835.2. Taxonomy (NCBI): domain Eukaryota; kingdom Viridiplantae; phylum Streptophyta; class Pinopsida; order Pinales; family Pinaceae; genus Pinus; species Pinus albicaulis. The sequence continues at coordinate 267,497,107 of CM076576.1, forward strand.
TGGATTTCTTTTTCCTTTTATAATGATTTTACCTGTATCAAGATCACGAACCACACATTCTTTTGAACTAAACACCACTTCTGTTCCTTGATCACACATTTGACTTACACTTAACAGGTTATGCCTTAATCCATCCACATACATGACATCATTAGCCTTCACCTTTTCTTTTAGAAACACCGACCCTTTTCCTTTAATTACAGCAGGAGTATCATTTCCAAATGTAACTTTCTTTTCCTTCTCTAGAGCATTATATGTAAGGAGTTTGCTTTTGTCACCTGTCATGTGTCTTGAGCACCCACTATCAATGTACCATTGTTTTTCTTCACCTTCTGCAAATAACGCTATCCCACAATTTTCAACCGTATTTCTTTCTTTTCCACACTTTAGAGCTTGAGGAACAAGTCTTTGGCTGACCTGCTCCCGCATTCGTACTCTTCATGACCAAAGTTATTGCAATAAGTACATTCAACTTCATTTTGAAGAGGAGAAAATTTGTTATAGGTATTCTTCTTTGTTTCAATATCAATCCTTTTCTTTCTTGCTTCTCTTGTCATGATGGTTTTATATGCAACACATTGAATGACTTTATGACCAAAATTGTGACATGAGAAACATTTTCCATTGAAGAAGAAATTTCTGCGATCATGAAATCTTCTACCTGAATTTACCTATTGATTGGTTTTTCTTTGAAAGATATTCCTGTTAGTGTTCTTTGAATTGAGATGATCATGTTTTACCTGTAAAGATTCTTTGTTCCCTTGCTGAGTGGCTGAATGAAGTGAACCGGCTGTGGCTGCTTTCAGATAATTTGGTGCTGAAGTCTGGGAAGATTCCCCAGTATATCCAAGACCTGTTTTTATAAGAGGAAACCGTTGTACCTTAATAATCTCATCTAAGGTTTCTAAACCTTTAGCAAATCTAAGATTGAGAGATTTCACTTTCTCATTATCTTTCCTTAGACTTACTACTTCACACTTCAATTCCTCAATGTGTTTTTCCTTTGCTTCAATATGATTTTCAAGAGTTTCTATGATTATGTTCTTTTCTTCTAGACTTACTTTGAGTTGATTTTTTTCTTCAAGAAAATCATTGTCTTCTAGAGCATCCACAAAAGTATCCTTTTCTTCTCTAGATTCTTTTGCCATGAGCAGTCTAATATCTTGTTCACATTCTTCCTCACTATCAGATAACCCATCACTGTCTCCATTAATGTAGTAACTTTTTCTTATGCTAGATCGATTCTTATTCCGTCTTGCTACTTCTTTCCCTTTAGCAGAAGTTTCTTTATAAGGACATTTTGCAGCATAATGACCAACTCTTCCACAATCAAAACATTTGAATGGAAGCTTGCCTTTGAATCTTTCGGTTCCTAGTTGGAGTCTTCTCACAAAATTTGCTTCTTCTTCTTCTTCAGATATATAGCTGGATTCCTTGACAACTTCCTTTTCTTTTCCTTTTGCAGATGCCTTAAAAGCAGCTTCTTTGATTTGAGAAGGACCTCCTTGTCTCATTTCAAAATCCGTCAGGATACCATGTAATTGAACAACAGTAAGAGTTGGCAGATCTTGCCTTTCTTCAATAGCTGAAACTTTAGAGTCAAACTTTGAAGTCAAGGATCTTAAGACTTTTTCCACCAGAGTAGTATCGGTTATGGTTTCACCCAAATTTCTCATTCGATTTACAATATCATCTAGACGAAGAAAGAAACTGGCAATACTTTCATCACTATGCATCCTTAAATTTTCATATTCAATTCCGAGAGTTTGGAGTTTTGCACTTTTTACCTTTGTATCTCCTTCATAGCTCAGAATGATTTTGTCCCATATTTCTTTTGCTGAATTTAGCTGCATCACTTTAGCAAATTCTGGTTCAGACATGCTTCCTAATAAGACATTGATGGCTTTGGCATTGATTTCATATTTCTTCCTTTCTGTTGCATCAGTAGGAATACTTGTCGGATACTGATAACCTCCTTCCACGATTGCCCATACTTCTGCACCAAGACTTTGCAGATATGCTTTTGTTCGTATTTTCCAGAATAACAGATTATTTCCATTGAATAGAGGTGGCCTTATAGACATTACTCCTTGGGCTTCCCACATTGCGGCGATCTCACCCAGCGATCAAGCCTGCTGGAAAGAACCTACTGCGATACCAATTGTTGGGAAAAATACTGAGAGGGGGGGGGGTGAATCAGTATTTACTGCATATTCAAAATTATTTACTTTTTCATTCCTTAAAACCCATACGCTACTTTCCTTCAGTAAACTTGCGTATACACGCGGATACCCTTTATGAAACTCGCGTATACACAGAGATATAATTACTTATATCATTTCATCATTCATTCATCAGATGTTCAATAACAGTAAACATGTGCAGTAAGAACAGAAAAAACCATCACACAGAGCATCACACATGAACACCAAAATTTTAGGTGGAAACCCAAGTCTGGAGAAAACCACTGCTGCAGTTGCTCAGCCTTCAATACTTTATTATAGAGAAAACATCTTACAACATATGTACTGGCACAGACTCATACCAGTACGCAGGCACCCACCTGCGCTCATTTACCAGCCTCTCCTGGAAGGGAGCTACAACCCCCCTGACTGAAGGCTACAACCCTCAGCACCAATATGGACCTCGTTTCATCAATTTTCACACTGGATCCAACACACAAATTTAAGCTCCATCATACAATCAAACTGAAACCGACAACTCAGAATTGTAGAATACAGATAGCAGCAACATAGCAGAATAGATCAGACATTTCAAATCCCATGCTTCAGCAAACCCTAGTTTGCATACGCGCTTTCCTTTTACTGATATCGCGTATATACGCGCTTCCATTCACATCAACCAGCGTATACATCTGTACATATTACAGAATTAAATTCACTGCGCATACGCGCTTTCTCTTCAGCGAAGCCGCGTATATACGTGCTTCTTCTGAGTCAAACTAGCATATGGTTCTTCAGACAAATATGTCATTGCAATTCTTCAGAACAGATGCATCACATAGATTTTATCCTTTACTTTAGAGAGATGTTCACCTCATCTCAGATCTAATCATTCCATAAATAGATGTAGCTAATACAAATACATTTCAGATCTAGACTCCCTTCTTCATCATTTTCTTCATAGGTGCTTCATGCATTCAGATCTATCATTCAACTGTAACCCTTTCCATTCAAATATACTTCAGAGAGAAGTATTCATTCAAGCTCAGACATCTTGCACCCTCACTCATGATTTGCACAATGAATTTCTTCTCCTTATATAGGTTTACCCTTTTTCAATACCATGAGCCAAAACCACATTACTTCCGATGGTTTTCCTAGACGGGGTCATTTAGACGAATCAATACTCAATAAAATGGGTCAATAACATGGTGGTTACCCCTGGTTTTGCACTTTATGAGCGCTTTTGCCCATACGCGACTTGGAACGTTGTTTCCCGCGTGCATACGCGACTTCTCCTAGACAATTCCGCGTATGCCTTGAGACATACTCTTTTCATCATAGATCTAGCTCATAGTGAATTTCTTTCTTCATTACCTTTTGTACTCACTGCGGATACATCAGATTTACATCATTTAACAGGTTCATCAAGACATGTTCTATCAAGCACAAGTTCATCAAGTAAGTTTCCATCATCTTGATCAAGTGGGTTGTCATCAAGGACAACACTCAACATCAAGTGGGTTGTTCATTAAGAACAACACATTCAGCATCATATTGCCAACAACATCATATCACATCAGATTTACATCATTACCAAGTCCATCAAGTCAAGAATAACTTCATCAGGTGGATTGCCATCAAGGACAACACATGCCAACAATCTCATGTCTTCATCTTCATTCAGTGGGTTGCCATCAAGGACAACACTCGGCATCATATTGCCAACATAGAATGGGGCGGGTTTAATAAGATTCAACCAAGGTTCAGACTTTGGTAAAGGGATATATACCGGAGGAAAGGGGTAATTTTAAAGCATTAATCTTGGGTAAAGGTAATGCGGGAACAGGAGTAACAGTATTGCTTTTCTGTGCCTTTTTAAATACACAGAATATGATTTTTGTTTTATTTTAACTTTATTATATATTTTTAGATTTATTTCAAGTTCTAAAACTATAAGGGAGCGGGAATATTTTTTATCGGTATTTTTATAATTTCGGGATGTTTTCTCAACATGTTAGTAATATCTTTGATATAAAAAGCATATAATATAGGGGTTTTTAGGATATTAAATAAAAAGAAGTTATATTAATAGGACTAGGATATTTGATAGCGAGTTAATAAAATAAGTTAAGTGTTAATATGAAAAGGGACAATGAATACTCAAAAATTCATAAATAAAACTAAGGAAAGTGAAAATTAGAGTGAAGCTTCATTTTCATAACTCATTCACTTTTACTTAGTATATCATGTTTTTTTAGGGTTTTATGCTTTGTAAAATGGAGGAAGTTAATTAAATAGGCCTTTATGTAACATTTAAGTAAGAAAAGAGTTCTCACTTATGAGATCAAATGGTGATGAGTGCATGAAGGGTAAATGATGAAAATTTCCGGAATTAATATAGAAACTTAACATTTTCAACTAATTAGTCATTGAGCCTTGGGTCCGGTCCCAACAGAAGTCAAGGAAATGCCTAGAGTCTCTTTGACTGACAGTCTAGAATATCAAATTGCTATGGGGAGGGGAAATTAGTTATTTATAGCCTGGTGAAAGATATTTACAATGATGTTTCCCACCTTCTTCTACCTTCCCAGTCATATCTTCTAACATTTTTTCCTTCTATTGTAATCAGGTGCATTTGAACTAGCAACCTTACAACCTTTTATTCTTTTTTGAAAGTAGTAAAATATCTAATTCTACACTTATTTCGTCCAAGAATCCAGATTAAACTATTGGATTTTTTTATTCTCTACCTAACTACTGAATTGTCATGATTAAACTGTATGACAATTCTTTATTCACTATCTACAACATTTGAAATTAAAAGATGACAAGTCAAGATTAAATTGTTCAACTCATCACAGATTATGGCATTTATTGACACTCTTCCATAATCAAATGCAAAAATTAAAAGTAGTGGCATTTAGACTTGCACACTTTCATGTTTTATTCATCTTTTTCTTTTGGGGTATATTTTTTTCTTTTAAGTCCTTTGATCTTTCTTTTAGGACTTTTTACCCTTTTTTTTATTTTTTTATTTTTTACAAAATATGGGAATACAACTTGCAGAAAGCAAAGTATGTACATGTTTACAAGACTATCATCAGTCAAGTCAAAATTATGAATCCTATATTTATAGGTTACTAACAAGTACAATGGGGGTTCTATTTTTCTTCAAAAATAATGGTCTTTTAATACAGCATTGGTTTCCCCTTTATATCCCCAATGAGGTAGGTTCTTAAAAAAAAAATTGTCTTATCATATTGGCTTATTTTCTTGATGATTTTAGGGTTCAAGAACCATTGGCAAAGATAGATGGGTTGGATGTAGGAAATTATTTGAGTTACTGGATGATATATTTAATATAGTTAAATAAAAACAATTGTGTACCCTCAATTGGTTGCTTATTTCATCAAATATTGGACTAAGTGCAAGCGACCTGCCACATGAAAATACCCATATCTAAATGGTACTCTCTAATGTTGTTGGCTTGAGGGGTCCTGACCAAGTTTCAGAGGTTAAGGTTTGCCAACAAACCTATATACTACTGACCCTTTTGGTAGTGACCTGCTTGCGCAGGCCAAAGTCTCACCCGAAGCAGTATGGGAGGGTGTTGGAACCAGGTTTCCGCACCCTAGGAGAGAGAAAGTAAGTCAAATTTGTCCGCAATTATTAGATCTATATAGCCAGAGGTTTTTTACAGGAGTTTCAATAAATAGCCAAGATATAGTTTATCAGATCTAATTAACAGGCTCACATCCAAGTGCGTACTATCAGCTATAATCACATAACAATATATTCGCAGCAGATTAACAGATCACAGATACATTTACCATAAACATAGACAGTTCTTAGCTTACAAATAGATACATCGTCATATAACTCAAGTTTGCATCAACCATAACAGATCAAGTCCAGATAACATCAAATATCCGAAATAATTCTACACATCTATATTATTACCCAAAAATCCTCTTACATTCCCCGAACTACAACCCACGCACAAAACCAGCAAGGTTTGCACACAACAAGACAGAGGATCTCTGCGCACATAGTCAGCAGGAGTCCAAACCCAAAAAACCCTACCACAGACTTAACAGTTTGTACTTCGCATCGATCTATATTCATTCCTACCTATGACTCAAAAAAGGTTCATCTCTTTATAGAGATTTAGCCTACGCATCCAATGGTCCGAAAACCATGGTTTGCAGACTCTTGGTCTACCCTTGACCCATTTACAATGTGTTAGGGGCTTTGACCCACCCAAAAACCCCTTCGTTAGACTAAACAATACAAAATTATACAAAAAATGGAAAAAATTCATAGCCTTTGGGAGAACCTACTCCAACAGTCCCCCAACACAATCTTGTGACTTGTCTTGAGTCACTGTGTTAGTGGGGCTTCAACCTACACTTGCAATACTCTGATCACATCAGCTAACAGAGGAAGTATGCCTTCACTTTAGACAACTGCATTCTATGCAATGTCAACCAACATTTCTGATAGTGGTCCCTCAGTTGCGGAGGTAACATTTTCTAAAGTTTGGTTCAGTTCCTTAATAGCAACATCGACATCCTATGACAGTTTGAGGGCTTCGTTAGCCCACAGATTTAGTCGGTCGCCAAGGATATTCTTATTTTTCCACAGGTCCTAAATATCCATGTGGAGCGCTTGGCTAGTGCGTAGTCGTTGCAAGCACTAAGCAGGTACCAAAGTGGGCAAGGTGGCTTTGATTGTCTCGAACTCCTCTTATTTTTCCCGCAGGTCTTGGCTTATCCCTCACAAGATCAAATCATGCTAGACCTTATTCCATAGCTGCATGGTGGTATCCAGTAGCTGGGCTCCCTGTGCGATCTGCCCTGTGATAACATTTGTGGCCGCGGTGACCACCGCAATTCGCTAGGCTCGGACCTCTGGAGGTGTTTTAGGCTATAAATTAGCCTACATATCTACGATATGTTGCTCCGTGGGTGTCTTAACAACCTGAAATTCATCCCGGGAGGCCTTGAGTGTTGGGACCAGTCCTTCTACCTTTTCCTGAGGGGTGGCTGAGGCTAGGATCTATGCGAGAACATCTGTAAAAAGTGAGTGAATAGTGTTTTCGAGCTCTATGTGCCTCGAAGTGGTGAGACACACCTCAAAATCCTTTGCAATGATGGTTTTCTCAACTACGCCGAGCTGTTGGTGCACTTGTTGGTCTCGATGGTGTATTTCCTGAAAGACGACAGTCTGGAGACCCTGCAAGGCCTCATGGGGTAGCCGAGCTAAGTTTAGCTACATTTTTGTACTGGTCTAGACTTGGGGTCCCAGGTCGGGTGGACTGAGCACTAGAGCTGCACCAGGGAGAGAATAGAGGCGGTTGTCATCAGTAGCTAGTGTTGTGCTACTAGCGGCGGAGGGTAGACATACCAGGATTGCACTAATCTGCAACATGTATGTCTTTAATTGTAGTGCTCGCGGCTCAGCCTGAACTGTGTCAACCACAGCCTGCTGCTATTCTTCGAAGGCAGCCCATATGCCCTCTGTGACTAGAGTGACTGCATCAGCAATTTGTTCTAGGTCTCCATCGGTCAGTGTTATTTTTTCATCGTGTTTCACTCACTGAGATCGTTGCTTTTTTTGGGGTGTTCTGACCGGCTCACTTGTGTGCTTCATGTCGCAGGGGGGGGGTAGGACCACCGGCATCCAGACCTTCATACCCAACCTAGTCTCTAAGTCCATCTGGGGCACTGTCTCGACGTCCTTCTACTATTGTGCATCCTTTTGGCTGGCCACACTGGTGTCTTGTTTGGTACTCTTGAGCATACCTCTCATATCTGGGATGACGACAGGAGGGTTGACTCGGGACGTGCTGGTGCTTCCCATGCCCTTCACGCCTATTTTGAAGCTAATTTTCTAGTTAGGGGGCCATAGAACAATAATTTTACCGATTCTTTGTCCATCACCATGTAAGGAAGCGAGGTCTAGGCTTTTTCCTTGTGCGCCCTGATCTGAACATTATGCAGAGTGACCTGAAATGCAATAATGCCCTTGAATCTGTCATATAAAGTCGGGGAAAACCATGGTCAAGAGTTAATATCTGTAGCCATGCTACTCTGAAAGAGGACCCAGAACACCTAATTGTCATCGAGTCATTGGGGATTCGTGGAATCCCATAAGTGCGCATAGTGAGCCCCTTCACACATGTCTGGGGTAATCTCAGGGAGGACTGATTCTGCAGGAGCTTCCGAGGCAACTAAAGCTATAATAAACAGCAACCAAGAGTAGCAAAAGGTGTGGCCCTACTCTTGGGACTCACGAACGTTAGTTAGAAATTCATCGCAAAAATACTGTGCCAAGTTAAAACATACTCCTTTCACACATTGGCCGGCTAGCTGAATGACATAGGATGGAACAGAGGTGACCTGACACTTCCTCATCATTTTACATGCTAACATCATGGTGCCCAACTGCATACTTTGGTCACTGACAGTATTGATGATAAATCCCCGAGTATTATGGTCCACATGATACTTTTGGCGCACAAACTCAGCAGTCTCCCCCTCATATTTCTTACACACGTGCTCCAGGGGGTTTGGGCCGCTCATGGGGAGACCAGTAATTCAATGCATGAGCATAGCGTCAATGAGGATGTTGTCCTAGATCCACAGACATTCATCATGAATTAGCGCAAGAAATTTTCATGCGAGCCGATCTGTTACATTGTAGTGTCCAAAGTGGGGGATCCTAAGTTGATTTAGGAGCTCGGATCCTGCCAAACTATGTACCCAGCGTTGAGGGACAAATTTGACCCCATCGGCGCCATGAAATGTATCAAGTTATAACTCGGGTGCTAGCTTAGGGAAGGCCTCAAAGTTGGCCAAATCGTGATCCTCGAACTTAACTTCATGAAGGCGGCCAAAAGGTTTGCCTATGATGGGGACCTCCCCTGGGGTTAGTGGCATCTGCAGGTAAGTGATCAAGCCATCGAGGTTCTTTGGTGTATGTCTTTATGTCATGTGTGGTCGTATGAAGGGGGGTAGCCAACTGATCAGCTCGATGGGCTGGGCCTCCTCCTGAGTAGCCCACAGGGATTTTGTGTTCCACGAGGAGGTACGGGGATTTCCTGTGACCCATTTCACAGGCTTCAGTGGCTTGCCTGAGCCCTGAGATTTTTATTTTCCTTTCCTAGTGTTAGGGCTGGGTGTGGAGAGGATTTCTTCGACTTCAGATTCGACCTCTACCACTTCCTCAGTGTCTTGGTCTATTGAGGTCACTGGCTCTGTGAGTTCGCCAGGGTTCGTGGTCATCATTGTGGCATGAAAATGAACTTAGGATTGCTATTTTCAGAGGGGGCAGGCTGCTCAGACATGAACGAGATGCTAGAGGAACATAATTTCTTACATCACAACTTCATCCAGGACAAGCAGGCTAAGTACAATCTATTTGAGTAATACGAAACCTATGTCTGATCTATCTCACCTATTTTACAGCCTTGGGTACCGCCCAATGGTAGGGTAGACTTCACACGAGACTTACTATCAAGTAAATGGTAAAAAATCTCCCAAAATCAATACATTAAATACCAGCCGCCCGCTCCATCCAACGGTAATTTGTTGTTTTTACTCGATTTGACTATTTCAATGGCTATTTTTCGCACATGGGTTGCGCTCAGCGTACCCCTGTGCTCCAAGCAATCCTACCATGTTCCTATTTCACCGACTTTACTCTGTTGGGATTCCTTCCAACTAAAATTCTGTGTTTCCATAGCCAGCCTTCAAGACCTCCTGCACCATCATCTTACCTGGGCAGTGACCCCCTGTTACATCTTCGTAGTTTACATACTTGAGGCCATCGTTGCGCAGTGCTTCATGAGGTGCGATGTTGATAAATTCCACCGCTCGATGTGCCAACCCCTTTCTTTGTGGTATCGAATATTCGGCAGGTACTATGCCTATGGTTAGGAACGAAGAGATCTCGGTGGAACGCACATCCACAACCCTACTTGCGAATAACTGCGTATCAGGAAATCCTTCCTCGCCCGTCTCAATTTGGGACAAGTGATCCCACTCCGTACTCAACTTTCCTGGCTTCACGATGATTTCAACATCATATTCCTAAAGTTTTTTCCACCTGCAGACTTCTCCCCCCCCCCCCCCCCCCAACATAGTCACATTCCTTAGGCGTTCTAAAACCCAATGATCTGCAATCATCATATAATGGAATCCTAAGAGAGGGCATTTATACTTATGTAGCTCGTAGGTCAGGGCCAACCCTTCCCTCACCATGATGGCATAACTACATTTCACACCCGATAGTGTCCAAATAGTACATGTGATTGTGTGATTATTGTTCCTGGTGCCAAGCTGCGTGCTACCTACTTCACAGGCGATTCCTGAAGTATCCTTATGAATTACCGTCGCATGATTGGGGGAAGTGATAATAGGTGTAGCTACCATCCTCTTCCTAAGTTGTTCAAAGCTCTTTTGGTGCACGTCATCCAAACTGAATTAAATATCATGCTTAAGCATTGTTCTCACAAGTTTAGTGATCAGTGTGTATCCCAAACTAGATTTTCTATAGTAGCCCATATGTCCCAAGATCTCGCGCAACAGCTTTGAAGTCATGGTCTTTACCTGTGTGACTGGTCCGATGACTATATTACCGATCTCCTCCCTCACCCTCTATGTATGATAAGGCCGATGTTCTTCTAGATGCGCATCTGAGTTGAGAGTGACGTGCGTACCGCCCAAATTCCCCGTGACCTGCTTAGACCTTCAACACTTATCTGGATACTCCATGATTAGTTCTATAATCTTGCATGTTGTCCCCTCATCCCAGTAGTTCCCAATTGTAACCCACTTGGGTGGTACTTCCATATTGATGCTAATGCTTCGTGGTTTTAGTGGTTTCGTACTAGCTACCTCATGTATGGGAGGTCCCACAACTATGTGTTCCTCCCCTGATGCTATGATTGAGACCTTGGGTGGATCTGCATCACAATCTTCCATGGTGGCCTTTTGGAGCTCGACATTATCCTGCATCTATTCTTCCCATGTGGGGCCTCCTCTTACTGTATCGGGGCAAGATTCACCAATCATAATGGTGTCGAGAGCCTGCAGAGCTCCCTCAAGCACCTCCAATCCTCCTGTTAACCCAAATGTCCCCAAGAATTCATCTCGTAGGGTTTTCCATTGGTGGTTGTATTGACGTAGCTCCGCATCGAGATATGAGGCAACGGGAATTGGTCCCAAGGCAGGAATAAACAAGTGAACCCATTCTTCTGTAGTACGATCGCACCATCGCTCCATCCAAGTGGACAAGTGTTCGCGTGGATTTCCTGGGCCCTGGACATGGGTTGGAGGTTCAAACCATAGTAGCATCATATTCCAACATTCCTCCCATTCCTGGAATTCCCCCTTATGTGTGTCCCACCATTTCGTAGCCATTGCACGCATAGCCTGGTTAAGAACCCATAGCCTTCGTTCTCTGGGAACCTCAGTTTCAAAGGTTCGAAAAAATTACTTTATACTACTGGAGCCATCAAAGAAGGGTAATTCTCTTACCTCAGAAGATATATATTGGAAGTATCTGGTAATTCATAGGAAGCACAATGCATATATTTCCTGCATTTGGTTTTTCCAATCTTCTAATTCTTCATCGGAGCCAGAGACACATTCATTTTCCTTCTCCCAGCAAGGCATACCATCAGCCGTGGGGTTGATCTAGTCTTCGTCCTTCATAGTTAACCTATAAATGTGATCCATCGCATCTTCCTCACATGCTGGCTCAGTGTACCTTTCTCCTTCTACGGGGTCTAGTGGGACCATCACCCGAGTTCCCTCTCTTTCAAACACCATGCTTCGTTTCTTCAAGTTGATAATTCCACCCATATCAATGGCCCAATCCAATCCTAGGAGTGCTGGGTAAGGGTCCGCATCTTCTACAATATGAATGACCTCAAATTCAACTTGTACCTTAGCCTCAGCGATATCTACAACCATATTTGAAAATCTCCCTAATGGTATGATATTTTGTTGGTTAGCCATGCGTAACTGGATAGTAGACCATTCCAATTTAGACTCTCCCATTCGTTTCCAAGTTTGCTTAGGTAGTAAATTCGCATATGATCCTAGGTCTAGAATTATCTGGTCCATCTCATAATCATCAATATGTATATTTAATCACATTTCGCACCTAGTGCGTCTCTTCTGCTCGTAAAGTTTGTGCACATTCTTAATCTTTGTGAGTGGGGCTTATTTTCCTGCACAACCGTCGAGTAGGGCTTGGAGGTTTTCTACTTCCTGCTGGTTGCTTAGTAGCTTCATGCACGCCTGTAAGAATGTTTTGACCTCATCTTCGATTCAACTATTTGGAACCGATGTCTCATTTTGACCACAGTCTTGCTGAGCTTCGACAGAGGTCTCCTTCTCCTTCTGGGAGCCCACACCTTTCGATTTAGTAGCTGCTTTACGAATCAGAGACTCCATCTCAACTCTTTCCGCAGACCCTCTGGTGGCCATAGCACTTCATGTTATTACTTTAATGCTCGGATCCTCTTCATGAGGTTCTGCCTTCAATCGTTGTACATTCTCTGTAGGAGTCTGTTCCTTTTCCTATACCTTGGCCATCAGAATTGGGCAATCCTCGATCACATGGTCCAACTGTCTGTAATGTCTGCAGGATTTCCGAGTTGGGTTCATGCAACCCCTCGTAAAGTGACCTATTTCCCCGTGATTATAGAATATTAATTGGCCTCTACCCCTGCTTGCGCTTCCTTCTCATCCCCCTCCTCTGCCCTTAGATGGGGATCCGCCTATACCTATGGGGGATCTAGGTGATGAGGTGTCCAACAACGCGGTAGTCATCGCACCATAGCATCATCCCACTTGGTCCCGTAGCTTCCCTAGCACGTAGCAGGCTGGGTCCCCCAGCCTGAATGTAGTCTGCAAGCAGCGGACAGTTATATTTAGTGTGGCCATTCACCCTGCATTATATGCACCATATTTTGGGGCTAGCCTCCATCCTTCACTCCTTGCATAGATTCTGAATCTCCATGTGCATTTCTTCTAGCTGGCCTTGTATCTACTATACTCCTAACTGCGTATCATCTCTTGGCACAACTTCCATTTTCATGGCAACCTCCAAGGCCTTTTCCTGTGTTTCAATGGCTTGGTGACCCATAGGTACGCGCAGGTGGGGCAGCAACATAGAAATGAACCACTATGTGTGTTTCCTCTCATCATATGGGAATACTCCTTCTCTGATCACTTTCTTTAAATGCTGATCAGTTTCCCATACAAACTCAGACGGTCCTTGCTTGAAATACTTCAAGTCATTTACTATCTGAGAGTAGGACTTAGGTTTCTTGAACTGTTGTTTTAACGCATTCTTAATTTCCTCAATATTTGCATTTGCATGTTGGTAAATGTATCCCATGTACCAGTCTAGGGCTCTCCCTTAAAAAAAAAGGGATAACTATGTCCATTTCACCACATCGCTTACTACATTCTGCGCAGTCCATACTGATCCTGTGAAAAACGAGAACCGATCCATGTCTTCATCGCCCACACCTCTGAAGGTAGGTAGCTTCATGTACGTAGCCATATCGTCTTTCGATGGGGGTGGAGGTGAGTTTTTACCCCTATGAGGGTTCGGCTCTAGCATCGACAAAGGGCTATGCATAGAAAAATTTCTTACTAGACTGTAGAAAAATCGATCCCCCTCTTAGTTAGTTTTATAGTACTTACCACTGCGCGTCGTGCCCTCACTCTGGTCGGCGCTCATTCACTCTGTATGGCTACAAAAAATTCTTTTTTCACACAACAAGGTCTTAATCAGTAATGGAAAAGTCTTCAAAAACATACCCCGGAAACCCTTGAAGAACCTCCACTCCACTTCTGAGTAGGACACAATTTGATCGACTGCAAATTTAGTCACAAATCCTCCTATCACACTATCCACCCAGTGATCTATCATGCGAGTAATGGTGTTGTCGGTCTCTTCTAGTTGCCGAATCCTTTGTCGGGTCCACTGGGTCACCCGTTCATCTTTCCAACACTTCTGAAATTCGACCATCATTGTGAGGCACTCCTGGAGCTCGATCGAAATTATGACAAAGAAGATCTCGTAGATCTCCGTGAAAATATACTTATTCTTCCACTCTTCAGTGGTCAAATTCTTACTACAGTTTTCTTTTAATGCGAATTCCTGAACTTGTTTTTCAAACAATTCATTAATTTCTTTTCTTTTAGGTTTCCAATACGGCCATGGAATTACCCAATCTCTCTCAAAATTCTCCCGGTCCCAAAAAACGAAACCATTTGTTGGCTCGAGGGGTCCTGACCCAGGTTCGGAGGTTAAGGTTTGCCAACAAACCCCTATACTATTGGCCCTTTCGACAGTGACCTGATTACGCAGGCCAAAGTCTCACCCAAAGCAATATGGGAGGGTGCTCAAACCAGGTTTCCACACCCTTGGAGAGAGCAGGTAAGTCAAGCCGGTCCACAACTATCAGATCTATACAGCCAGAGGTTTTTTGCAGGAGTTTCAATAAATAAACATAATACAGTTTATTAGATTTAATTAACAGGCTCACATCCACGTGCATACTATCAACTATAATCACAGAAAAATATATTTGCAGCAGATTAATAGGTCACAGATACATTTACCATCAACATAGACAGTTCCCATCTTACAAACAGATACATCATCATATAAATCAAGTCTACATCAACCATAATAGATCAGGTCCAGATAACATTAGATATCTGCAATACTTCCACACATCTATATTATTACCCAAAAATCCTCTTATATTCCCCAAATTACCACCTGTGCACATAGCCAGCAGGTTCCACACACAGTAGGACAGAGGATCTCCGCGCACACAGATAGAAGGAGTCCTAACCCAAACAACCCTACCACAGACTTAATAGTCCGTACTTCGCATCAATCTCTATTCATTCCTACCTATGACTAAAAAAGGTTTCATCTATTTATATCGATTTAGCCTACGCATCCAATGGTCCGCGAACCATGGTTTGCGGACTCTTGGTCTACCCTTGACCCATTTACAATGCGTTAGGGGCTTTGACCCACCCCAAAACCCTTGTTTTAGACTAAAAAATACAAAATTATACAAAAATGGAAAAAAATCATAGCCTTTGGGAGACCCTTCTCCAACAAATGGTTAAGTTTTTTAGTATAGGCTTGGTTTCCTCAAAGATGATTTTTTTCCAATCAACTATATATATCCTTGACTTATTTTTTCCAACCAACTATAGTTACTGTATTAACACCATATTCTGAAAAATGTTTATAAATTCATTATTGCAAGTGATATGATTTTGTTTGTCCTTGATGAGAAGTATCATGACATTTTCTTTCATTTTTCTATCAGTTCAATGGTTGGTACATTGTAAGTAAGTTTTGATTTCTTTTTTTTCTCCATTGAGGTAGATTGGGCTTCTAGACTTTATGCTCATTTTTCTGTTCATGCTTCGCAGTTATGCACTAGAAATATGAATGGTTTTGAGTTAAAGACAATGTTTATCAGGAATCATTGTGATATTTAAACATGTTGTTCCATTAATGGGAAAATATCCTATCATAGTTCATTAGATTGGTGGCACTATGGATAGTTGACAATTAACAATCCCAAAGTTGACAAATGTCACTTCAATGTGATATGGATGCCATATTTGTTTAATGCAATTTAAACATGTTCAAATTAGTATATTTTCGTTGTTGGTTATTTTTTTCTTATCATCTTTATTTTTCTCACCCTAATCCAACTATCTGTTGAAGATGGCAACAAGAAACAGTGAAGGAGGCATCCTGAAACATCTTTCCTGATCCTAGTTGGAAAGTGATCACCTAAACTAGGTGGGGAACCACACAGGTGATTTTTGTCGCAAAGTCTATTTTTAGACTATGTCTATTTTTAGACATATGGAGCATATTCTATAAGTTGCGAGATGTTATTTATGGATGGTTGGTCAAGTTGGAAAAAGAGATGGATTTCTATTTTTAGAAATATTGGGCGGAATCTATTTTTAGATTGCCAGTCTAAAAATAGATATGTCGAATATTATTAGCTCTTAATAATATTTGGACTATAAACATTATCTTATTCTCTTGAAGCACTTCAGTTTGATGCCTGGATGTGGCACATGCAGCTGACAGAAGGAAATACGCTTTTCCTAGGGTTTAAGTGAAGCTATTGCATGAAAACTTCAGTTAGAACTCATGTGACAGAGTTTGGTGGAGTTGATTGAGGAAGTTAGTGGAGTTGTATTCAGTTTAACTAATCTAAATATAGTTGAGCTTTTTGTATCCCAGTTAACTAATAGATACAATTAGTGAGAGTGGTGTGAATTAATTATTAATTAATTCACTAATTATAAACTCATAAATTAACTAAAGAATACATCAGTTAACTTCAGTGCATGGACAGTTTCAGTGGAGACCAGTGCAGAAATAGGTGAAAGAGTAGGTTAACTATCAGTTGTGACTATACTGTTGCTATTTGCAACACACAGATAGGTGGAGTAATCAATGAGAATTGTGCAGTTCAATATAGGTGGTTTATCTATATAAAGAGACCATCCCATAGCATTGAAACATGCAATTGAGGTTGGCTATCAAGTGGCTAAAGGTTGGAGCATGAGTTTTGCTAGATCTAGCTTGATAGTGTGTAGCAATTGGAGGTAGTGCTGAGAGCTTGTGAGGAGTTTTGTACTATGATTGTTACATGATCTCCATGACATGTATAATATACAGATAGTTGGGGGTTTTCAGCTTTAAGCTTTCCCATGAAATACTGTGTTCATATGTGTGATTTTTTATGGCTTTAATGTGTGCATGCAATTGACTTTATTTCCGCATGTGATGATCAATGGTAGAAGAGATTCTGTATTATGCATGAAGCTAAAATAGTGTGTGATCAGGAGAATCTCGGTGAATAACTCATCCATTATTCAAATTTCTACACTATCTATGAAACTTTTTTTATTCCCCTAGATCTAATCTATAAAAGTAGAGGGGGGATGAAGTGTGTTTTTGTAATATGTAATTTTTTTTTCTTTCAGGTGTTTTTCTTCACATCCCTTTTCTAGTTGAAGTACTTGTGGGAGGACATAGTTATCACTAAGAGGTAGAGAGGGCTTTACTTGTATTCATACAATTACATATTTGGATACTCATGATTGCTGTGGATTTGGAAGTGTCTTAATGCCACTTTCATATTTTTTTGGTGTAACATATATTAGAAAAACTTTGCACTTAAAATTTTTAACATATGTTTATTGGCTACGCTTTAGGATCATTATTATTTATTGTTGTATTTTGACATATTTTATTAATTAATAACAAGAACCACTCCCAATTAATTTTATAGACCCCATAGCCAATATATTCAAGCATGTAGCTCATTATTCATAATTGTATCATATATACTTATTGCTTTTTTTATTTTTGGAATGAAAATCAATATTTTGGAAGCAGATTTTATGCCATCACAACATATTTACAGGATTCACAAGGTGAGAAATCAATCTTTGGTGTAATTACAAATTTTCGATTTGATAATTGTAGGTCATTTATAGGATATCAGTTTCTTTCAATATTGAACATATTTAGTACCTTATACATGAAAATCTTTCGCTCCACCCACTTTTCATAACTTATATTACCATTAGGTACAAATTGCGATCCTATTTTTCCTTTTGAGTAAAATATTTTCTAACACTTTACAAAGTTTTATAATTTATTGAAAGTTCTAGAATTTACAATTTATAAAGTTTCAAGATCTATTTTTTTAAGTTGGATTCTTCGAAGGGTATTAGCTCAATGGAACGACACATGATTTACAAGCAGAAGGTTAGTGGTTTGATTCCATCATGCCTTGATATTTACATGGAATGGATACTATCATGTTTTAGTGACAGATGATATTTTGACCATCCCCAATGACTTGATGGTGATATTTTTTTACCCTCACCAAAATATGAAATGGTGACGGTAAATGAACACCACCATATATATGCATCAATAATGATGACCATGAAAGGTCCATCACCATAAATCGATGGTGTTCATATGAAATGGTGACAGCCACTATCAGTCATTATAATCATTATTCGTGACAGACCTTGAATGTCACCACAACAATTATACTTTTGGTGATGCCACTTTGGTGACGTTCACTTTTTTGGTGACAGAGGTTAATTTCCATTACCATTTTTCATATGAAATGGTGATGGTCATTATCCATCATTATAAACCATTATTGGTGACAGAACTTGAATGTCACCCAAACACCTATACTTTTTGTGATGCTACCTTTGGTGACAAAGGCTCTTTTGACCGTCACCAATGAGCTTATGGTGACATTTTTCGACCCTCACAAATGTCTTTTTTTCTTGTACTCTAATTTATGATAAAAAATTGGTGGTATTTTTGTAATATGTTAAATTCTTGTTTGTATTAAATCAAGTATTTCCTTTAAAAGATAAATGAATGTGTTATATCTTGGAAATCACAAGTATGGTAAATATGGGAAAACTATTGGTTCTTTTCATGTAAATCTATATAACATATCAAAAATACTCTTATTTTATCTTTTCATTATAATGATCACTGATGTTTTGAGTTTGAGTGATTGATGATGGGCACGAGTGTTCCCTCAAATTGGAAGTTTGGTGTTGTAATTCAGTATGGATTTTCCATTCAAGAATCATATAGCAACTGGAATCTGAAAGTTACATTCCAAAATAAACCTTTTTTGGGGATTACTAGTGGTGATTGCTACATATTTCAATGTTGTAAATTTTCTCCAAATCATAGCTAATATATTGTACCACAAGTGAGGAACACAATTGGAAGGGATTTTTATTTTCAATTTATCCACTTATATTGTAGTGATCCATAAATATAAGCAACACATCAATAATATGATATAGACTAGTTGGCATATTCATATGTGATAATGGACCTGAATAGTAGTTCTTATCTAAAGAAATTCTCATCATACTTGGGAATTCTTCACATCATTGACCTCTAGCCCTCAAATTATTTACTTAGCGTTCTACATTATCTGGTTATATACATGTATATGAGGCTATTCTATTATTTTATAATTTTTATTTCATTTCATTTTATTCTAGACTTAGCTTTGAGATTTTCTAGGATTTTTCTTTGCACTCCCACATTGTATAAGTAATCTAAAACTTGATATTTTTAGCATGTAACTTAGTTGGCATGATTGTGCCTAATCTTTCTTTTAGTGTTGAATACTAATTCTACTAAGGTGTTATTTTATATGGTGACGTTTTATTTTCTTTGTTTATACAGGTCATTTTCCCACATAGAAGCCATTATTGCCCAATTAAAGAAAATTAGTTCGAGTTTCTTGATTTTATGGGGTAAAATGGTATTGAAAATATTGCTGATATTGAGGTATATATCGTATAAATAATTTAAATTCTACTTTATTTTATTTTCCAGTGTTCATCATCTTTCATGTCTTATATTCTGCATTGTATCTTATTTCTTTTTCAAAAAAGGAACTCAGTATTGACATTAAGAGGCAGGAATTAAATAAAGAGGAGAACAATAACACTTAAGCAACAAAATGAAAATTAAAGAAAGAGAGAAGAGAATTGGTCTTGTGGTACCTGTAGAGTCAATATCCCGCATAAGAGACACACATAGAGATTGATGGTCACGTATTCAGACTTGGTTAATTCACTTGCAATGCCTAGGAAACAAAATGATAATGTTTTGAAGTGATGAAATAATATTTCATGTGCAAATTGTACTCCAAATAGTACTAAGTTGGAAACTCATATTGTAATACTTGACATTTTCTATAATATAATTTATGAAATTATTTATAGTTGCACTTGATATTATTTAGTATTGTAATTAACATATGTAACTTTGTGTATTCATATTAGATGAACATGTACATTGTATGCCAATTTTTTTTAAAATTTAGTTGCAAAATCATACTAATTAATTTATGTTGATTAATAATGAACAAATAAAATCAATCTAAAATTACTAAATTAGTATTTTAAGTTTATTAATGAACACAAAAAAAGTGAATATATGACTAAATTAGTTGCTTATAATAATTTTTAATGAAAGTAAATGAAATGAATATAAACTACTAAAGTATTCATTAATATAATGAATATGAAACTACCAAAAAAAAAAAATTACTACTACAAATGATAAATTTCTGATTACAAATAATGACTAAATTTTGCATTTATACGACTATTAGTAGCTAATTTACGGTATCTTATAACACGACAAAAATTAAGTCATATTTCTTTGGTCATTAATTGGTTTCAAAAGATGACTAAAATTTTCATATATCTGACTATTAGTAGCTAGTTTACAGTATCTTATAACATGACCAAAATTTAGTCATATTTCTTTGGTAATTAATTTGCTTCAAACGATGACTAAATTTTTCATATATATGACTATTAGTAGCGAATTTACAGTATATTATAACACGACCAACATTTTGGTCATATCTCTTTGGTCATTAACTGGTTTTCTCGAGTGATCATTTAGTAATATATTTTGTTGTATATTTGGTCATTAATTGTGACAATTAATGACTAAATCAATGACTAAATTAATGACTAAATATACTACTAGACATAAAGTTGAGACAAATAATTAAAGACTAAGCTAAAAACGACTAAAATTTGGTCGTGTTCTAAGATACTGTAAATTAGCTACTATTGGTTACTGACCAAAAAATAGTCGTTTATATGCAAATTTTAGCTGTTTTTTAAGTAACTAATTAGCCATTTTGTACTAGTGTAGCTTACTCTGGGCCTGCAGGTATTGTAGCATCTAGTGATCTATGTGGATTACTATCTCTTTTCCCATCATATATTTCTTCTAGTACTTCAAATCTTGCACCAGGGCATAGATCTCCTTGTCATAGGTAGGGTATTTAAGAACTCCCCCATGAAATACTTGATAATGATAGCATATAGGCTTTCCTCCCTACATCAAGGTTGCTCCCATAACATAACCACATTTATATGCAAAAATTGGTGCTTAACTAATATTCTTCTTTAGCTCCTCAAAGGTCCTTTACTAAACCACTTGAAACTCTTGCCACATTTTTTTTATGGCATGGAGTAGTGCTACTACCACTAAACACAAGCCTATGAATTTCCTCAGTTACTGTGACACCCCAACAAAAATGATAGCCTTAGAAACATTAGTAGGCACTGGCCATTTCATGATGGTCTCCATCTTGGAAGGATCTATTTTCACCTCTCCTCCACATATCACATACCTCAGATACAACAAACAATATTGTGCAAACTCAATCTTATTGATATTTGCTAAAGGTAATTTCTTCTTTAATGTCTCTATCACCTAGATCAAATGTGAGATGTGCTCCTTCTAGGTAGCATTGTATACTAGTATATCATTTTTATAGGAAACATTGTCCTAATCCAACAGGTTATGTTTAACCCAATAGATCAAAGAGTGATCTACCAAGATTTGAGTGTGTGATCGTGAGAAGATAAAGAACTCAATCCATTTGTTTCAATCCACACAAACAAATATATTCAACATTTGTAAATGATAAGATGAAAATCAAAATTTAAAACTTGGTATCCTCATAGGTCAGTGGCATCTGTTAGGTATGATGCAGAGGAAGGCCATTTACACTTGAAGACCTCATTCCACCTGTAATAAAGCAAGACCCTACACATAACACCACCAAACAAAAAATTAGTGACCTTTCCGCAGAGGGCCAATCAACCTAAAACCAACATATGAAAGCATGAAAAATGTTCAAAACATGGATATAAAAAAATTAAAATATGTTTATTAATCCAAAATTATAATACATAAAGTTCCTACTTTGAAACAAGAGAATCCTCTCCTCCAACTTGCAACTTAGCCACCTTCTCCTAATGTAGTAGAGCTCCTACACTATGATATCGATACTTTCCTCTTGGTGAAATTATATAGGCTCATTCTATCCTTTTAGATAATGTTTCTAGACACCTATCTACTCATGAATTTAGGAAACTCCTACAATAATAGACCCATAGCCAACTCATACATAGGTGGGTCAAGTCGATCTCCTTGGGAATGACAAACTCTAGAAACCTTTTTCTCAATTATTTAATTTTTCTCAATTATCTCAATTATGAAATAAGTATTATCTCATAATTTTAAAGTTTTGAAAAAATATTTATCAGATATAACTTAATCATGCAATTTTACCCTTTTAAAATGGAATATATCTCCCATAAGTAAAAGAAAAGGTGAAAGGGAATTCATTTTAGCCAACAACTAATGTAACTTGAAGTTGGGTTTCTCTCACTATAATGGAGTGGCAGATACATTTATAACGATTATCCCAAAAGAAGATAACAAATGAATCTATAAAGGGGCACATTTCATCATTCGTTATTCTCATAGATATAGTTGGTGCATTGGATAAGCGAAATGGAGTTAATAACCACCCATACAAGCCTTGCCTAATTTTTAAGGAAGTATTCTAGGTATCTTATTCTCTTACTCGAACCTAGTCACATCCAAAATTTAAGTCCAACTTAATGAAGTATTTTTTTATTGTAATTAATCCAATAAATCATTTATCCTAGGTAGGGGGCACCTATTCTTGAGCATGATATTGTTCAACACCCTATAATATATACACCTTTTCTAGGTCCGATCTTTATTTTGAAAAATGATGATGGGTTATCCATATGGTGATGTACCAAGTCAAACAAAACCCTATTTCTTCTTCACCTCACTTTCTTCTATAACATACTACCTGTACAACCCGATGTTTGGCAATGGGGAGTTTGATAATAGTTATAACTCATCCTCCACTTCCTTCTTAGGTCGTAACCATTTAGGCTACCAGAACACATCCTTGTATACACATAAAAACTCTTGAAATTGTTACTTGTTTTCTTAGTAAACCACTTTATGGATAATTTTCCTCTTACTAACATTTCTACAAACTGATTTTCTCTTAGAAACAATAAGACATACTTCTTGTTGGAACTAGTCAATTTCTTAGCATGCCTAGATTTTACCACTGAAATGTTTGAATTTCCTTTATGTGTGTTGATGGTGAGTGATTTTACATCCTTCACAATATGATACTAGTGGGCTCTAAACATGAATATTTCATCTCACATTTAAATGTAGGGACTCTCGAACATGATTCTCTATACATCTAGGGGAACTACATCTAATTCTACTTCATAAATAAAATCAACACTAATAGGAAATCTACTTTTGCCCTATTTTGACATTACCTTCAAGTTTGTGTCCTTATTTTCCCATCCCAATTGATATCAGCTTGGATGATTGTAGAGTCCCAGAATTTTTTTGTTTTGACACCCTTTTTGTGTCCATATTTTCCATCTTTTCCTATTACTATCAACCTAATAAGGCAGAAAACACATGATTTTGACAACGTAAAGTATTTTTGTGTCCTATTCTTCATATTTGTTAATATACCCTATTGTTTAGTTAAATATTACATTCAACTACAAAATTGCTACAATTCTGCAGCTATTCCATAGATCTGCATTTACCTTCATTGTTACCAGGGTTCTCCCTAAACATTTTGTTTGAATATTTTTATGTTAATTTGAAGTTCCCTTTCATGAAATTTGGCGTGTTTAATAGTGTTTAAAGCCTACTGCATTTCGAAGGGCCCCTGCAAGAAGACCAGGTCATTTTACTTCTAGCTTTTATGCATCTCAAACACATTATTATTTCATAATTTGGTAAATGATTTTGACTCCTGATTTATTTTTAGAGATCATTTTCAATAGTTCAGTTCTTTGGTTATGCTTATTTTTTAGAATAATTGTTTGAATTCATTCTGCTATATTTCATATAGTTTATTTTATTTCTTTTCCATTTACATTCCAGACTATAATTTGCAGTAGAATTTAGTTTATTTATGTCTTCATAGCATTTTAGTTTTCATGTTTTCCTAAAATAAAAAATGTATCATATTTCATGCTTTTATAATTTAGAATTATTTCATTATTTTTTGTAGCATAAAAATTCTAAAAATCCACTCGATAAAAATACAACTGGTCATTTCTTTTGAAAAGATCCATCTGGAAAACTATTTTTAAAACTCAATTCAATGGAAAATAACCATAGAAATAACATTTAACATAGATGATAAAGTTTATTTAAAAACATCACTGATCCATAGGAATTTAACACTAATCCATAAGTTCAAAAATTAACAAAACTCTAAAAATTCAAACCTCACTTTAAACGACATAGACTTCTAGCACATATAGTGCACTTGCACTGCATCAATTTACTGACTTCGGTCAATAATTTATGCTTGCAATTTACGAACATTAAATTGACCAAACATTTTGGCTCAGCTACCGAGGAAGTGTAAATAGAATCCTTAGAAATTAAAAATGATATGCATAGAGAGAGAGATTCTAAATGTAGGTTTATAGGAAAAGGAAGTTTGATTCCTACATCATCACTCACTCCACCTCGACCTCAAAGTTATACACCACCCACTCAAAGTAAAATTCCATATGTAGGTGGGCCACATAGACTTCCTGAAATCCTAAGATCTGAAATTCAACCTACTTCACCTTCTTCATCTACTAAAGATTTGATTGAAGAAGAAAATCCCTCATCTCCAACTATAGGAGTAATTTTTTTATATTCAACAGGAGAACTACTTCTAGGATAAGAATTAGAATTCCTCAATGAAGAATAAGAACAAGAAACTCATTCAATTATCCATTGATCGAAGAACCAAAAGACGTAGAAAGTCCTACTATAGAACTAGATACGTACACTAGTTCTGAGGAATCCATCATGGTTGAAGAAGGAGAAGAATAAGTACACAATATCAATGGTGAAAAACCTAGGATTGGAGGAGGAAGATGAGGAAATGGAGGAGGAGTAAGAGGAGGAGGAAGAGGTATAGGTAGAGGAGATCCAAAACCTTTCAAATTCCCTATCCACGATTAGGATACAACATATACAATGAAAAATACTTCACCTAGTATCCTCCCTAACTTCAATGGAATAAGAAGTCAAGATAAAAAAATATTTCTCTTTGAATTTGAAGTATTATGTATACCATATGATTATCCACGTGATACTCAAAAATTAAAATTGTTCCCTACTACCTTAAAGGATTCAACATTAAAATGGTTTATGAGTTTAGGGACGAATTATATAGGAACATGGGTATAAATGAAAGATACATTCTCAGATAAATATAAGAATTATTGTATGCCACATAGCATGAAAGATGATTATTTTAAGATGGCACAAAAGGAAGATGAAAATAATGAATATCTTTTTGAAATATTTATTTATAACATTAAGAAGGAAAATATCGATAATCTGGATGAGGAAACTTTGAAAGCTCTCCTACTCAAATCTATCAGAGATGAGTGGATTGATCTCCTCAATGTAATGGGGAAAGGAGACATTTCTCAGTTACCATTCAGAGAAATTTGTGAATTATGTGTACATATTTCAAAGGTTAAATCACGAATCAGGAAAAGTCCAAGAGATCCTCTCTCATCAAGAATAAATAAATTTGTGGTTGGGAAAGTTAGTAGGGCAGGATTAGGTAATTTTCTTGATAATTTCAAAACAAATATTTTAGGGAGTCTTGGTGAGAAAATTGACACCCTTAAAATATGGAACAAGAAAAAAGCTTAGAATGTTGCATTATCTATCTTTTGTCTTAGATGTAGAAAGAACCATGCTCTAAGAGAATGTCATTTAGACTTAAAAATCATATAAACATGTTTAATATGTACAAAAAATCATGATACTAAAGAATTCCCCTCTATACCAGGCCTTAAGGTTGTATATAGTGAGAAGGAAATTCCAAATCAAGTAGATCCTCTTTACACTATTGCCATAATACCATGGAAAAATCTTCAAAATAAAAATGAAAATTTTAATTCCCAACAATTTGCAAAATATTCACAAGGGAATTGGAATTCACCTATGCCATGGAAACCTTGGGGTCAACCACAACCTTGGAATCAAGGGTGGAAAAATCCCTATGGAAGATATGCTCAATATCAACCATATCCACCACCCTATCAAAATTTCCCACCACAATTATTTTCTTACAATAATCAAATACCGCAAGCTCAAGATCAAGCTCAAGCTCAAGCTCAAAATACAAATCCACAACTCTCTCTGCCATTTACACAAACACCAAACCAATTACCCGTTCAACCACTTCCAAATCTTAATAATAAACCTGTTTACACATGGAAGGGAAAAAATTTCTAACTTATATAATAACTCAACTAGATATAAATAATGTTCAATTAATATCTGGTAGAGTATTAGAAAAGAATAAACCCTATATTGTTATTTAGGAAACAAAGAAAAATTCTCGAAAAAATAGCAATAAAACTGAAGAAGAAGAAACTTCTATTCCTCAGAAAGAAAATGATTAAACAGAAAATATTCCCATAATATCTGATGATACTCCTATTAGAGAACAACCTTCAGCATCTATTAGACCACATTTTCCTAAAAGGTTGAAAAATTATAGAGTAGAAAACAAAATCGGATTTCCTGATTATGATACAATGGATTAATTGAAAAATATCTATATACAATTTATTTTACTGTAAGCCATAAAAGAAATACCAATTTTTGCAAAAAAAAATTAATGAATTGAGTACTCAAAGAAAAGGAAAAGACATAAAATGAGTCCAGTTAGTTGGAAGAATTGCAGATATCATGATGGATAAGGCAACAATGAAAAAACATTTAGATCCAGGAAGCCCCATTATGAAAATTGACATCAATAGAATCGAAATACCAAACAAACTAATTGATTAGGGAGCAACCATAAGCATAATTAGTAAACAAATTATGGATCAACTAAAACTTCCTAATCTTCAGTACACAACAACATTATCAGTAATTAAAAATGATGGTGTGTTAGAATATATTTTTGTATGATTAGATTCTTGGGAATATCCTCTTGATTTCATGGTCTTAACGCCCAAGAATAATTTAAGATGACATACATTAATTTTAGGAAGACCTTGGTTAGCTACAGTTGATTCTTTCATCAGTTGTAGATCAAAAGACATGTTTATCTCAGATGGTAGTTCAACAAAGAAATTCACATTATATCCACCTGCAAAAACAAAAATAGATATAGAATGTGAAGAATGGATAGATGATGATAACGATATAAAACCCATTTTTAGTATTGCAAAACAAGTGAGGAGGACCAAATTTTAAATTCAATAGAAAATAATGAATCCTCCTTATACTGTGACAATAGTCAAGCATTTCAAGAACAATGTAATATTGAATAGTTATCATCTAAACAAATGTCTTTACATTCTATGGAAAAAATTGGAAATTCTTCAATATAAAACTTTCGGGAGAAAACATTGAATATTAATGAAAATATAGAAGAATTACAAAAAAATAAATTTGTAGAGACCTTGCAAAAACACTCTTCTTCTTATGCATGGGAGTATTAGATATGAAAGGAATTAATCCCAAAAATTGTATGCATCATATCTATATTGAAGAAAATGCTAGACTAGTTAGACAACCTCAAATAAGAATGAACCCAAATTTAAAATAAATTGTCAAAGAAGAGCTACATAAACTATTGAATGTAAATTTTATCTACCCAATATCAGAAATTCAATGGGTTTCATCCCTAGTAATCATTCCTAAAAAAAATGGAAAATGGATGGTATGCATTGATTACAGGAAATTTAATAAAGCAACATTGAAAGACCAATTTCCACTTCCTTTCATAGATCAAGTCTTAGACACATTATCAGGGAAAATTTACATTTCATTTTTGGATGGATTCAATGGGTATAATAAAATTCAGGTAGAACCTAAATATCAAAACAAAACCACATTCACCTGTCCATGGGGAACTTATGCTTACCGAGTACTTCCTTTTCGGTTATGCAATGCTCCAACAACATTCCAAAGTGTAGTTCTCGGATTTTTCTTTGGTCTTATTCATGACTGTGTGGAAGTGTATATGGATGATTTCACAGTTGGTAATTCTTTTGAGGAAGCACTAGAAAATTTAGAAAATTTTCGAATACAATGCAAAGAAGAAAATATTTCATTAAGTCATGAAAATTATTTATGATGTTTAATGAGGGAAATTTTTTAGGTCACCATATTTCAGGAAATGGGATAAAGTTAGACTCATCTAAAGTAGAGGTTATTTCAAAATTATCAGTGCCAAATTGTCAATGAGATGTTAGTAGTTTTATTGGTTTTACTAGGTATTATAGAAGATTTATAGAAAAATTCACAAAAATAGCATCCCCACTCTTCAAATTACATACCAAAGATTGCGAATTTAGTTGGGACTCTAATTGTCAAATTGCATTTGAAGCTTTGAAAAACAAAGTCTCTGAAGCACCTATTCTACAAGGACCTGATTAGAAATTTCCTTTCCACATATCTATTGATGCTTCGGATACAACCTTAGAGGTTGTATTGGGACATAAATATCTTACTCCTTATGCCATTTACTACACCAGTAAAAAATCAACTCCAGCAAAGCTAAATTATATTGTAAATGAAAAAGAATGTTTAGTTGTTGTGCATGCCATTAATAAGGTCAGACATTACATCACTGGCTATGAAACTTTCATTCGCGCAGACCATTCTGCCATCATATATTTAATGAAAAAACCAATCACTAATGGTGGGATAACCAGATAGCTATTACTATTGCAAGATTTTAACATCACCATTCTAGATCGACCAGGAAAACAAAATACAATTTCTAACTTTTTATCTAGGATTCAAAATGATAATAATGAGATGCATGTAGAGGATAAATTTACAGATGAATATGTTTTTTCAATATCTACTAAATCACCTTGGTATGCAGATATTGCTAATTATTTAGCTACAAGAAAATTACCATCCAATTTGTTTCCAAGAGAAATGAAAAAAATAATCCAAACAAGTGCTTATTATTCATGGATCAATGAATAATTATACAAAACAAGACTAGATGTCATGATCAGAAGATGTGTACGAGAATATGAGATACTAGAGATACTTAAAGCTTGCCATGTTGAACCATGTGAAGGCCATTTTTCTGACAAAATAACTACTTCTAAAATCCTTCTCTTAGGATATTACTGGCCTTCCCTTTTTAAGGATGCAAAATAATATGTTAAGTGGTGTGATAGTTTCCAAAGAATGGGGAAACCTATTCTTTCAAGTGAAATGTGACTGCAACCTCGGGTACTCTTTGAGCCCTTTGAAAAATGCGCCTTGGATTTTTTTGGTCCAATTAATCCACCTTCTAAACAAAAGAGGTATATTCTGGTATGTATCGATTATGTTACTAAATGGGTAGAAGTTAAAGCACTTTCTTTTGCTACTGAAAATATTGTAATTTCACTTCTTTTTTAGGATATCTTCACTCGTTTTGGTGTCCCAAGGGAAATTGTTACAGATCAAGGAACGAAATTTACATCCAGAGTAGTAAATAAGATGGTGGAAGAATATAAAATCCACTCTATACTACCCCCAAGCAAATGGACAAGTTGAGTCTACAAACAAAGTGTTTGAAGCAATTATCACCAAGATTGTACACTTGCACAGAAGGGATTGGGAAAAAAAACCTCTAGAAGCTTTATGGGCCTACAAAACTACATGGAGAAGCACTACATGACATACTCCCTACTAACTTGTTTATGGAAATAAAGTCTTATCTCCAATAGAGTTCTAGATCTAGACTTATAAAACAACAGTCAAGTTGGGACTTGACTTGTCAAAAGCACAAAAGTAAATGATGGGGAAACTCAATGAGCTTGATTAGATAAGAAAAGATGCTATCTAGAAGACTAGCTTGGTTCAACAACAAAGAGATATATGGCATGATAAATACATAAAGGAAAACAAATTTCATCCAGGAGACTGGCAATTAATCTTCAACTCAAAATTTAGTAATTTCCAAGGGAAGTTCCAAACTCACTGGCTTGGGATTTATGAGATCAAAGACGTTTTTTGCAATAGAGCAGTAAGAATCAAGACTACTGATGAAGAAAAAATTCCTCTATTAGTAAATAGACAATGACTTAAGGGCTATCAAAAGCCAATGACAAGAGAGGAATTTGTCAAGATTTTCCAAGACAACTCTGCTTTAAAGTTGGCTGAGAGGAATTCTTCTTCTCAACCATAAAAATTTATTTTCCTCTTTCACATAAAAAAAAATTAATAAAAAATATAAAGAAGAAAAAATAAAACAATCAATAAAATTTTGTATAAACATGAAAAGAAACAAATTGTTGCCATGTTTAATATAGAAAATTCAAGGTGAAAACCAAATTTCTTTGGCACCTTAAATTTTCTTTTCCCATGTTTTTCTAAAAAAAATTCCATTCTTCTAAGCATCCTTTTCTTAAAATAAGTAAGCTACATAATTGATGATGTTCTGCAACTTTGACTGATTTCTGCAACCTTGACATTTTATGCAGCCAATTGACAGGAAAAATTGATGACCAGATAAAGGGGAGAAGTGTATGAATCCTCATGAAAGAGAACACTTGCAAGATGACAATCAGAGGTTAGAAAGAAAATAAATCAAAGGTATGTAATACTTTAATTTAAAAATAGGGGTCATCATATCAATATGTGAGTTGTATGAACATGAAATTACCAGGAAAATAGAAATCATTATGAAAGGTGACAATGTTATAAAAAATCCATCATGATTTGCGATACACGTTTCATCATTATGATATGATTCAAAGTCCCAATTCATTGATTTGATGGCTACCTCAATCATAATCATGAATGGATAATGACTAATTCACTCACTTATACCTTCATCTGATACCTACCTACCCTTTAATTTTTCCATCACCATCTGCCATTTATACTCCGAAGCAAACCCTACCAAGTTCGTTACCCTGTCAACAGTGCAATTTCTGGAGGCAAAAAATATTTCAATCATGGGTGTGATTTTCCAAACAGAGCCAATAGGAAATAAATTTTTGGAAGGAAATCCACAAGAAATAGAATTATTACAGAAAGGACAATGGCTTGAATTTATGGAGAAATTTGATGGTTTTCACAAAGAAGTCACCAAGAAGTTTTGAAGGGCTTTCGAATGCAAAGAAGTGGAAGCAAGAGACATCAAATTCACTATGACAGACTCTTTGATTGCAGAAGCTACTAGATTGTCGCGTCTAGGATAAAATGGGTTCAAGAATAGAGGAATCAAAGGAGATGACTGAAGGGTTTTCTTGAAGAAATGAAGCATGGAAATTACTATCTTCGGGAGAGGCATTCCCAGTTTTGCATCAAAAATTAAGTGGAGGAATTTTCTCTTAATCATCCAAAACTTTGTTACTTGTGAAGGACGATTTGGTTGTGTGTTTTTCTACCATATAATAATGTTGATGAAATTTCTTGATGAACATGAAATGTATCTTCCATATTTCTTGTTGAATAGTCTTAAAAATATGTCAAGGAATGTTCAACAGAGAATTCAGTTCATATAAAACACAATGTATCACCACGGGCTAGTTAAAATACTTGTTGAATTCCATATTCAATGTATAGATGATTAATGGGAAGCCTTTCTAGTTAGGAATCATTTTGAAGAGGAAAAAAATAGATAGGCAAGTAGTAGCAGAATTCATAAGAAAAGGAAAATTGAGACACCACTAGAACAAGAGCCACATTAGCAACAAGATTTGTAAGAGGATGACATGCCAATTGCAGAAATTTTAAAGAAAATGGATACAAAGGATGTTAGAAGAAAGAAATCCAGCAACAAAACAAAGATTTTGTCTAAAAAAGAGAAGCCTAAAACCCCAAATACCCCTCTCACAGGCCTGAGAAGAAGCACCAAGCTAAATACGGTGAAGGAAGTGTCTTCAAAAGATGTAGGACACATTGATTTAGATTCATATGAAACCATGGAAAATTCCCTGAGAGAATCACCACCTTCCTACATTTCACCTCCTTGGAATCCAATACAAATCATAGGTATTGATCGAGTACATCAGGAGATTTATTATTACATAGAATCACTGGAGAAAAGAGAAGAAACCAATAAATCAGTTCCAAATATAAGTAAAGAGAAATACCAGTTTAATAAACCAGAAGAACCTCTGGTTCTCTACATCCTCAGGAATGAAATCTTCGAACTGGAGACATTAAACATGTATACTAAAAATGAAAACCAATCTTTGAAAGCTCAAAATGAAGTTAAAATTTCCAAGAGTGACAACCTCTTCCCACATTTGAGTCTGTGGTACAAAAAGAACAAGAAATTGAAGGAAGCAAACAGAGCCATGAAGAGAAAAATAATTAACCTAAAGTACAAAATCCTCATGAAGAAATCAAGGATGGTAGTAACAGGAAAAAGGGTGAAAAGGAAGAAATTGGATGTGCTGGCAGAACTATCTAAGGATATGCAGTGACTAAATAGAAATGAAAAAATTTTGTGGTTGTATGAGAACATGAAAAACCTTCAGTATGGGGGAATGCAGAGTCCAAGGATTGTTTTCATTTGACACCCTTTTTTCATCCATATTTTCCTTCTTTTCCTATCATTATCAGCCTAATAAGGCAACAAACACATGATTTTGACAAGGTAAAGGATTTTTTTGTCCTATTCTTCATATTTGTTAATATACCCTACTGTTTTGTTAAATATTACAATCAGCTATAGAATTCATACAATTCTGCAGCTATTACATAGATCTACAGATACCTTCATTATTAGCAGGATTCTGGTGCATCAGCTCAACAAAGGAATATATGGGTGGATAGAGGATGATCACTGCATGGATTTCCTCGTACTTACCCGGGCCTATTCACCAACAAGATCACGCATCCCCTCAGTCAAAGAGAGCTATCAACACGTTCGAGTGTCCAGGAACAGAGTCTAGAAATAGAACGACTGTGTCAATTTTATTTATAAATAGAAAATCGACAGATAAGAGATATTTTGTTTATTATTTTAAGTTGTATAAGGATTCCAATAGAGATCCATAGACTTAGAATTCTCGTATTGTTGAACGCATTCTATAAAACCATAAGAACTCTGTGTACTCGGGTGTGCCAAGTTTCATTTCCCGAACATTTTTTTTTAATATTTTTATGTTAATTCGAAGTTTCCTTTCGTGCAATTTGATGTGTTGAATAGTGTTTAAAACCTACTACGTTGCGGAGGGCCCCTGCAAGTAGACTAGGTCGTTTTACCTCAGTTTTTATGCATCTCAACCGCATTACTATTTTGTAATTCGGTAAATTATTTTGATTCCTGATTTATTTTCAGGGATCAATTTCAATAGTTCAGTTTTGTGGTTATATTTGTTTTGTAGAACAATTTCTTGAATTCATTTTTCTATATTTCATATAGTTTAGTTTATATGTTTTTCATTTACATTCCAGACTATAATTTGCAGTAGAATTTAGTTTATTTCTATCTTCATAGCATTTCAATTTTCATGTTTTCCTAAAATCAAAACTGTATCATATTTAATTCTTTTATAATTTAGAATTAGTTCATTATTTGTTGCAGCATAAAAATTCTAAAAATAAACTCGATAAAAATATAACTGATCATTTCTTTTGAAAAGAGTCATCTGAAAAACTATTTTTAAAACTCAATTCAATGGAAAGTAACCATACAAATAACATTTAACATAGATGATAAAATTTCTTTTAAAACATCACTGATCCATATGAATTTAAAACTGCTCCATAACCTAAAAAATTTTAAAAACTCTAAAAATTCAAACCTCGCATTAAACGACAAAGTCTTCTAGCACATATAGTGCACTTGCACTTCATCAATTTATTGACTCCAGTAAATAATTTATGTTTGCAATTTAAGAACATTAAATTGAATAAACAATGATCATAAATTTTGAACCCCAAATTCTTGACCAACTGTTACACAGTAATTTGTCATCGTCCCTACCATTCCCCGTCCCGCACAATGGAGGACCCATAATGTGACCTGTGAACACTGTCATGCACTGAAAACATCATCATTGCATCCCTCTGAGTATGAGCTTCATTTCCCCTTGAGACATCTCCTTGCAAAATCCATGAAAAACAGCTCTTTTGCATTGGCGCGGGTAGACAGTTCAGTACTCGCGCCACTCAGGGAAATCCTGTAAAGAGGTCGCGCCACTTGGCGCTCTGTCATAGAGCAGCAATCGCGCCACCCATTTTAGGGACTGTTTTTTAAATATGGATGGCGGTAGTTGAGTTCAAACAAACTCACAACCATTGCCTATCTTGAGTTGGGAGGTTTGGCTGCGGGAGTTCTATGGAAGGGAAGTAGTTTTGCCACCTTCTATGGAACCTTCCTTGTTGATAGGGCCGATCCCATAATAATAGGGATCCCAACTCCCTCCTTCCCCATCTATAAAAGCTTGCTCAGATCCATGGCAAGCTAGTCTTGAAGTGCTGAAGCTTTGCATCTCCCTATTCCCAAGTGCCTTTGTGCTGTAAAGAATCCCTTCTTTCCCTTAAGGCCCATTCAAGCGAGGAGACCAGCGCCAGCCATTATAGACTCGGGAGAGGTTTCCCCTTCTCATGAAGCCATGGGTAGATGGACAACCGGGACCCGTGTTCAAGGATGGTCATACCGCTGTAACTCAGGTTGAACTGGGTTAGCCCGTCATCACTATGACTATAAGACTATGATTATGGTTCCACTCCTTTTGCAATCATGTTAATGCGAGTAATATCTTTTCTGACCGATATTTAGTTACGTATGCTCGTTCCTATGCATGTATCTGTTCGTCTCTTCTGTGTGCAGGTGTTCGTCCACGGAGATCGTGGAAGGATTGTGATCTGCCAGGGCTGAAGGACGGGGGCATCTTCTTCTTCAGATCTAGCGTTGGAATCCAGGTAGGCTCTTATCCCAAGTCTTTCATTTCGTAACTAGGAGCTTGCGTCATAGCATTGTTTGTTTGTTGCTAGACCCCTGCTGGGCTAGTAGGGATCGCCTCTGTCCGCAGAGGGGATTTACCTCCTCAACACCAACTCTACCGCAATTAAATTTTCCTGTGATCGTGAGTCAAACATAATATCAATCCTTGTCTTTTTGACCTGTATCTTTATATGGAAGAGTTTAGTCATTTCCTTCTCTTCCTTTTGTTAAAGGCTACTCAGATCCAGCTCCTTCTGCATTGATGTATGCATTTTCTTCTCATCTACATCGAATCTACTTCCAACTTGGTTGCTCGAATTAGTGGCCATGATATTTTTCTTCTTATTGTCTTTATTTTTGTTCTTTGGGTTAAGTTGTAGATACACCATACAACACTTATATTTTTTATGGGCATCAAAGTTGTAGTTGTTACTGGGATATTTGCACTAATGTGTCATGGATATAATCATTTTACCTTTTCCCCCTTTCTTCTTCTTCTTCCCCTCAGAATAATTTTGTTGCTCATTCTATTTTGATCCACTTGATTTCCCTTTCTTCAGGCCTATGTTTTCCAACAATTTCACCTATACACATTTATTGATCTAGGCTTGAAAAACATAACTTTCTCTCACAGATGGAAATGTTGACCCCCCAAATATTTAAGGAATAGATATGGCTTCTTTGGGGATATACCCAACATTAGGGTTATCTTTCTTAACTCTGTGGTATAATATTGTATACTTTTCCCTTGCTTTTTCCTCAAGGTGTGCCATCGGATCCACTAGTCCTCTTCATAAAAAAAAGGGTAAAATTGTTACTTTATGACAATTTTTAAGTCCTCCCACTTAGTCACTAAAGTTTCTCCATCCAACCTTAAGGTCTACATGTGGCTTTCCCACTAGGTTAGGGCATGGCCCTCTAACTTTAGCCATGCAAATGAAATATTCAACTCTTCCTCAATTTGATGAAAAATGAAATACAATTCTAGTTGCTAAAACCAGTGATTTAGGTTTAGGGTGTTGATCTCACAATTTCACAACTTGATATCAACCTTAAATTCCATTTTTAATAGCGATTGTGAATGATTCATGAAACTCGAACTAGGTTGATATTTTTTGGGTCCTTTCTTCAATAGGTTCTCTTTTTTTTATTGATCTCCTGGTCCCCCCTTAGATTTTCCATCTGAGTTAGAACCCACATCTTCTCAAAATATCCCAATATAATTTCTCAAATACATCATGAGGAGATTTATATTACGATTTATATCCATGACTTATTTTTTGAGCTGTGAAAACCCGTTCTCTGCAGGAACATGAGGGTTATTCATAGATTCTTCATCCATGTGTTGATGATGCTGAAAATCTGACAACCATGTGGGTTTGCTTGATGTGAAGTCTCAATTAGACCTCAAACTATTTGGAATAGGAGCCCCATTTTGATTATCGTCCCAGTTTCCATATATTCTTATAGATTTTCCTTGGCTTTAGTTGTCAGCAAGAGAGAGGATTGCATATGGGACTTCGAGAAGCAAGTGAGTGTGCCTAGTGAGTGTTCAGTTGTAGGTGTGTCAATATTCTTCTACTATGGAGGGAAAAAGATGTGAGCCCCTCAAAGCAAGGTAATAGTACAACCCTAGTAGAGACACACACAAATAAGAAAGATCCATCTGAAATCCAGCGAAATAGTCCACAAATATTCAATGGTTATGCAACCAATAAAATGAGAAAGATTTGTCTAGCATCCAACAAAATAGTCCACAAATATGTGAAGGTCATCATAACTAGTACAACACATCCTCAATACGAAGAGAACTAAAATAACCGAAATAGTTCAACTACTTTAGTACAGGTGAAAAACAAACATGAATAATAAAAACTCACAGAATAATATTATAAACATTCATAATTCATGCATGAAGCATGTGTTGGACATCAGGCTTCATTTGACACATGTTAATTAGGAATTTATAATTTTTTCTCAAAATTTAAAGTTACAGGATTGGTTTGAAACTAGGATGGTTGCGTAGATCTCGTCTTCCTAATTCTGGTGCCGTGAACAATTCA
The DNA here is from genome assembly GCA_034641835.2 of Pinus albicaulis. Classification (NCBI taxonomy): domain Eukaryota; kingdom Viridiplantae; phylum Streptophyta; class Pinopsida; order Pinales; family Pinaceae; genus Pinus; species Pinus albicaulis. Next base: position 267,534,309 of record CM076576.1, read on the forward strand.
AAAAACCGATGTCCTATGAGGTATATATCGTGTTCTGATAGAATTACCAAATAGCTAAATTTTGCGACAGGTTTGACTAGGATGCCCAGTCAGCATGGAGGATGTACAGTCAGAAAAAAGGAATATTTTAAAGAATACTCCTTTTCTCAGAGCCATTCTGAGGCTGACAAGTGGTCCTATGTGATTGGTTTAATGTTTTCACATGTTTTTAAAAGGACCAATGGAACGGTGACATGTGGCCTACCTTGAGGCTGCCACATGTCCCTAGGAAGGTGTGTTAAAATTTTATTGAGGTGCCCAGGGCTCAACCCTACGACCTCTAGCACAACAACCACCCACCACAACCTCCTATGCTATGCTATGACTCTTAACCTTTATAGCTTGCAGGTAATATTTGAAGTTTAAAACATAGGCATGTGGGGGTTGGGATGAACGTGTTGGCCATCAAGCTTCATTGGACACATGTTGATCAAGAGTTCATAATTTTTTCTCAAAATTGAAAGTTATAGGATTGGGTTGAAACTAGGAGGGTTGCATATATTTCGTCTTCCAGATTTTGGCCCCATGAATGGTTCAAAAAACCGATGTCGCATGAGGGAGATATTGTGTTCTGATCAAATTCATAAACAGCTAAATTTTGCGACATGTTTGACTGGGATGCCCAGTCAGCATGGAGGATGCACAGTCAGAAAAAAGGGAATATTCTAAAGAATATTCCTTTTGTCAGAGCCAGTCAGAGGTTGAAAAGTGGCACTATGTGATTGGTTTAAGGGTTGCACGTGTTTTTATAAGGACCAATGGAAGGGTGACACATGGCCAGCCTTGAGGCCGCCATGTGTCCCCAAGAAGGTGTGTTAAAATTTTATGGAGGTCCGTAGGGCTCGACCCCGTAACCTCTAGCAGAACAACCACTCGCCACAACTGACTATGCTACGGTATGAGTCTTAACCTCTATAGGTTGCGGGTAATATTTGAAGTTTAAAACATAGGCATGTGGGGGTTGGGACAACCGGTGGTCCCAACCCACCGACTGTCCAAGGTATATGATCACATGTCATTTAAAACAAACCACAACACCAAACTGTAAAGGTCTATCCACTCAAGGTCATCACAACAGTTAAGCCTTGTCACATGGCATAGTCTATGCGAAGGTTACTCCAATGGTTATGCACCATTAAACTCGGTTTTCAATGCTATTATCCCTAGTATAAGTGGAGTTCCGCTCCGATATTAAATGCAACCGCGGGTTTTGGGGGTTGGCATGTGGCCACCCCCTACCATTAACATTAAATTTTCATTTATCGCTGGTAGAAAAGTTAGATCACACCCTGCTTTTGTGGGTTTTGGCTGAATTAACTCCAGTTAACTGGATTTCTCCACAATTAGTGGAGTTTTTCTAGGAGTTACTGGGCAAATAAGTTGGAGGCTCACTTTTTTCCCATTCAGAGAGAATTAAGAGTCAATCTAGACTAATTGGAGCATTCTGGATCCATTGGTGCAGAGAAAACATCCATTAGAGGCTTGTAAACACATGTATTTGCAAACTTTTGAGCATAATGAAAGATGGACATGCCATTGGGAGTTGGACCATCAGATGTAGCCTAGGAGGGGTGAACTACTTCATCATGCCTACTGTGTAAATGTTATGTGGTGTTTTATTTCTCTATTATACGCTATCGTTCAATGTTATTGTCTCTTATTTCATGCTTCTAATTCGCTAAAATAATCTATATTTCATGGTTAAAATCCTCAATCCTTAAGAAAACTATGGAGACAAGTATGCACATGTTTTTATAATTGAAAATACACTTAGCACAAAAAAATAATACAATCCTTTCAGATCACATTGGTATCAGAGCTAGAGTTTATTCTCTAGTGTTGTGTTGTGCAAATATTTGTTTCAATATTTTCAAGTGTTAGATGATTACTAAACTCAAGCTCAAGAGAGGATAAGGCACATTGGTGGAAGGAAAAGGGTCTCAAAGTGAGCCATAGTAGAGGTGAGAAATATTTCCACAATCTCCACCACCTAGTTCACCTCCTAAGGAAGTAGAAGCAGCATTAAGCATGCCTCTAGAGGAAGAAGAAATCCATGAAGAAGTTGATCCCAAATAGGAGGAAATAGTGTTCAGGAAAGCATTCCTTGACATGACTGAGATGGTTATAATCCTTTATCAAGAAAGGAATGAGAAACTAGAAGGAGAAGGATCCATAATTCACAAGTAAGGACAACAATCATTAGGAGGTCACAATGATGAAGATAATTCAAATAAGGGAAATGGAGGAAATGGAGGCAGTCGAAAGTCAGCATCCTCACCCTCATCATCAAAATCCTCTACTTCATCTTTAGTACATCAACCACACAAGTCAAAGAACATTGGTAAAAGTATTTTTTTAGAACTTGATGTTAAGTTTGAATTGGAAATTTTTAATGGTGAAGTCAATGCAAAAAATATTTATAATTGGGTTAGGAAATTGGAGGTCTATTTGAGAATCCAGAACCTTCAAGATGATGATACCCAAATCGAATTAGCTTCATTGAGAATGGAAGGTGCAGCACCTGTTTGGTGGGAATCCAGGACAAATGAGGAGATCAAGAAGCATGGTAAGATTATTGTATCATGGACTAATTTCATTATTGAAATAAAAAAATAGTTTTATCCATTATCTCATATTTAGAAATCCATAATGATCTAGAAAAACTTTAAGCAGTTGAAGGGACAGAATGTGTAAGAATATACCCAAGAATTTTGGAGAAGAGCTCTCTTATTAGGGGTAGATTTTTAGAGCCAAGATACTTTTCTCAAGTACATAGGAGGCTTACATAGCTACCTAAAACATATTATCCTCATGTTTAACCCCACAAGTCTAGATGAATTATGTGTTCATGCCACACATCTAGAAGTTAGAGGGAATAAAATTTCTGAAGAGGGTAGGAAGAATCCTTTTAAGGGGAAAAACTAAGAGAAGACCTCAAAAGGTAAAATAAAAAGGAATGCATATGTTAAGAAAGAGGGACAAAAATTGGTTTGTAAACATTTTTCAAAACAAGTCCATGATGAAAATCATTGCTGCAAATTATGTCCTGAAAAGAGGCCGAAGAACTACAACAACAAAGGGAAATAGAAAAATGTAGCTACAACTCAACATGATTTAGGAGAGGATTCAGGTGATGAATCTAAAATTACATCCATGGGATTGAAGAACATGAAAGGTAAATAAATTGAAACTAAACCCAGTACTAGTAAATCAAACTGTCACATACATGCTCCAAATAAAGAAGACAACATTGAACTGTTTCATGTGAGGGTCATATCCAAACATACTAAGATTGACACATTGTTTAACAGTGGGTCACAAGAAAAATTAATCTCTGAATACTTGTTCAAGAAAGTTAATCTTGATACCATACCACATCCAAAACCATATCCAGTTGGTTGGATTTGTAAGGATGCAAATTTACAGGTTTCAAAGAAGTGTATATTGCGGTTTGCAATAATTGCAGATTTTGTCGACACAATTGAATTAGATGTGGTTCCGCTTGAAATAATAGGTATTGTGTTGGGGAGTCCTTAATTGTATGACAGGATTGCAATCTTCCATCGCCATGATCACAAATACCATTTATTCAAAGATGGCAAGGAGTACATTGTTAGAGCACATCGCAAGAAGACAAACATTGCTATGGTAAATGTTGGATAGGTAAAGAGGCCAGTAAATTCAAGTAAGAATTTTGTTCTTCTAATGATTAAGCCTAATGTTGATGTTAATCATGAATAATTTGAGAATTTTTATCCTAATTTGAAATCATATTTATATGATGTAGTTGATGCACATCATGAGATGTTTTAAGAGACAACAGGATTGCCTCCAAAAAGGGAGATTCAACATGAGATTCAGTTGCACCAACATTTTCCTCTTCCAAACATCGGCATGTATCACATGTCGATAATGGAGAATTATGAAATAAATAGGAAAATCAAGGATATTTTGGACAAAGGAATCATAATTCCAAGCACTTCGCCATGCGGTTCACCCATAGTCTTGATTCCAAAGAAATATGGGAGTTGGTGCATGTGTGTAGACTTCAGAGCTTTGAAAAAGATAATGGTAAAGAATCAATACCCACTCCCAAGGATAGATGATTTTCTTGATCAGCTGAAAGAAGAAATTTTTTTCACTGATTTAGATTTATGAAGTGGATATCATCAAGTAAGAATTGAAGAAAGTGATATATGGAAAACTACTTTCAAAACCAAACAAGGACTCTTTAAGTGTTTGGTTATGCCATTTGGTTTGTGTAATGCACTGGAAAATTGCATGCGTGTTATGGATAGTTTTTCTTGTCGATTCCTTGATGGCTTTTTGATTATATACTTAGATGAAATATTGATTTTCAGTAAAACAAGAGTAGAACATGTCTTGCATGTGAATAGAGTGCTTAAAGTTTATTGCTAATTTTTTTTCCATCACAACTCCTATGCATGCAGTGACAAGTGTGAAGAAAGGCTTCCAATGGGGAGGCAAACAAAAACAAGCTTTCAAAGCTTTAAAACACAATATCATTTCAGCTCCATTCCTTGCATTACCGAATTTGAGACAACCATTCGAGATAGAAACTGATTCTAGTGATTATGCCATGGGCACAGTTATTTTGCAGCATGGTAAGCCTATCACTTTTCATTCTGAAAAATTCAATGGTGCTGTAACTAATTATCCTACATATGAAAAATAAATATATGTGATTGTACAAAGTGTCAAGAAGTGGAAACACTACTTTATGGGTAAAGAGATGATTGTACATACCGGTCACCAACCATTACAGTACTTGCAGTCGCAAATAAAATTGCAGCAATCACGACATTTCAGGTGGATGGGATTTCTTCAGTAGTTTCACTTGGTTATAAGGTACAAGAAAGGTATTTTCAATAAAACTACCGATATTGTTTCAAGACCGATTATTACTGCAGCTACTTTACTAAAAAATGATTCTATTATACATGGGAGTTACATAGAACAATATGCACATGATGTTGATTTTCAAGATGTGTATGCTAGTTTGAGTGAAGGGAATCAATTTGAAGAAAATGATTATCACATGCATAACAATTTGTTGTTTAATTTGGGAAAGTTGTGTATACCACAAGGAGAGAGGCTAAGTGTCATGATAGAAGCTCATTCATCTCTTATTTCTTGACACTTTGGGGTAAGAAAAATAGTGGCGCATCTATAGAGGTATTGCTATTGGCCTTGCATGGTAGATAGTGTGTCATTTCTTGTAAGAGGTTGTTCTATGTGTGCAACAAGCAAGCCTAGCAATAGGAAGCTTGGGTTGTACACCACTACCGTTACCATCAAGGCCATGGGAGAGTGTATCCATGGATTTTGTTGGAGGTCTACCTATGTCAAGAAAACAACATAATTATCTTTATGTAGTTGTGGAAAGATTTAGTAAAATGTGTATACTTATGCCATGTAAGAAAAGAATTACTGCTAAAAAAACTGTTGAACTTTATTTTCAACATATATGGGTTCATTATGGATTGCCAACTTCTATAGTCAGTGACAGAGATTCCAGGCTCATTGGGAATTTTTGGTCCAATATTTGGATTATGTTGGACACAAAGTTGAAAAATAGTATTGATTTTCATCTGCAAACTGATGGACAGACCGAGGTGGTGGGAAGAACCGTTGTGCATCTATTGAGAGGATATTGCAGCAAAAATCCTAAGTTGTGGGATGAACAACTGCATTACATTCATCATGCTTACAGTCGGGAAAAGGACACTTCTACAAATACATCACCTTTTGAAGTATGATTTGGTTATTTTCAAAAATCGCCATTAGACTTCATCTTTGAGAAGGATGTTGCAATAGATGGCCATAGTGATATTGACAAGGCTCGAAATTTCATTGAGAAAATTCATATTATGCATCAACAAGTTCAAGAACAGCTTGAGAAAAGTCAAATAAAATACAAGGAGAGGAATGAAAGACATAGAGTTGATCACAAGTTTCAGGAAGGATTTGAGGTATGGTTTCACATAAGCAAAGAAAGGATGCAAGGGGAAGGTAAAAATCTCAAAAACATTTGCTATGGTCCATTTAAGATCATAAAACAAGTTGGTAACAATGCATTTCAACTTGACTTTCCTTCATATATTCAAATGTATTTAGTTGTTGATGTTGAAAACTTACGTTTGTATGAGCCACCTTTTATCAATGATCAAGGAAGTGATGTTCAACTGCCTTCTATTGAATATTTCTCGCCAGAATTTCTGGATAAGCTCAAGGAAGATACAATTCTTGACAGGAGGACAAGAGCATCTAAGAGGGGAAGTGTTTACTACCTTCGAGTTGGGCTCAAAGGCAATAAGACAAGAAAGGAAAAGTGGATCAACGTTGGAAAGGTGAGGGAATTGTACCCTCATCTACTGAACAGGTAATCAAGTATTCTAGGGTCCAAAATCTTCCCAATGGCGAGGTGTGATCAGGAGTTCATAAATTTTTCTCAGAATTGAAAGTTACAGTATTGTGTTGAAACCAGAATGGCTGTGTAGATCTCGTCCTCCTGATTATGACGTCGTGAATGGTTCGGAAAAGTGATGTCGTATGAGGGAGATATCATGTTCTGATCGAATTCCCAAAGAAGTAAATTTTGCAACAAGTTTGACTGGGATGCCCAGTCAGCATGGAGGTTGCACAATCAGCAAAAATGAATATTCTTAAGAATATTCCTTTTGTAAGAGCCAGTAAGAGGTTGACAAGTGGTGCTATGTGATTGGTTTAAGGGTTGCACCTGTTTTTTTTAAGGACCAATGGAAGGGTGACATGTGACCAACCCTGAGGCTTCCACATGTCCCTGAGAACTTGTGTTAAAATTTTATGGAGGTACACAGGGCTCGACCCCGTGAACTCCAGCAGAATAAGCACCTGCCACAATCAACTATGATACGTTATGATTCTTAACCTCTATAAATTGTCGGTAATATTTGAAGTTTAAAACATAGGCATGTGGGGGTTGGGACCACCGACAGTCCAACGTATATGATCATAAGTCATTTGCAACAAAGAACAACACCAAAATGTTAAGGCCTATATGCTCAAGTTCATCACAACAGTTAAGCCTCATCACATGGCAGTTCCTATGTGACGATTACTCCGATGGTTACGCAACATTAAACTCAAGTTTTAATGCTATTACCCCTAGTATAAGTGGAGTTATGCTCTGATATTAAATGCAACCGTGGGTTTTGGGGGTTGACATGTGGCCACCCCCTACCCTTCACATTAAATTTTCAATTAGTGTTGGTGGAAAAGTTAGAGCATGCCCTAATTTTGTGGGTTTTGGCTATATTAACTCCAGTTAAGTGGATTTCGCCACAATTAGTGTATTTTTTCTAGGATTTATTGGGAAAATGAGTTAGAGGCTCACTTTTTGCCCATTCAGAGTGAATGAAGAGTCAATCTAGACTAATTGGAGCATTCTCGAGCAATTGGTAAAGAGAAAAAGACCATTAGAGGCCTATAAAGAGATGCATTTGCAATATTTTCAGCATAATGAAAGATGGACATGTCATTTGGAGCTGGACTAGTAGATGTAGCCTAGGAGGGGTGAATTGCTTCATCATGTTTGCTGTGTAAATTTTATGTGGTGTTTTATCTCTCTATTATACATTGTTGTTCAGTGTTATTTGATCTTATTTCATGCTTCTAATTCAATAAAATCATCTATATTTCATGGTTAAAATCCTCAATCCTTAAGAAAAATATGGAGACAAGTATGCACATGTTCTTATAACTGAAAAGATGCTTAGCACAACAAACTAATGTAGTCCTTTCAGATCACATGTATGCAACGAACACCACTAGATCTAATAGCGGAGCGTTGGAGCCATGAATTTCTCCCCAAAAGTACTAACTCTATCTCTCGGATGCCTTATGGGAGAAGCCAAAGTGAAAAGTCATTTTCTCATACAAGTGACTCTTTGACCACCCCCTTGATTGTTTGACTTCCTATGACTTTTTGACTTTACATGACTTTTCATATTTTGTATCTGTCCTTTGGAATTCCACTTTACAGTACATTTTGAATATAAAATTAATACATAATCCGCAATAATGATGTGGCATATGACGAGTCATGACAAAACATGACATGACACTATTGACATGGACTGCATGATAACATGAAAATTTCAAGACATTATTGTTTCTCCTTGTTATGTGTCTTCTTTCTCCTCGCTATGTATCTTCTTCAGTATGCTCTTCTGTCTACCTCTGTATGGCTTAGAGGTGAGGAGTCTTCAATGATATCAAGTCTTGAGTTGCAGTTGTAAACTAGTTTCCCTTTTCTTTCTCTTGATTGATCAAATTGCGTAATTGGCTACAGAGATGTCTTTCATCATGGTTTCCTTCCCAATTTCCTTATTCATCATTCTTTCATGGAATGATAGAATACCCATATCTGCAAGTCACTCATGAAAATACAACATCATTCCGATAAACTCATAGTCTAAGATGATGTGTCTTGATCCACTTATTGATCTGGAACTAGGCTGCAAGCAGAGGAAGAGGCTTAGTGATTGTGAAATTGTGCAACTCACATAGTTAGGGGTGAATCTTGAGCCTTGAGACTTTGAAATTTGAAATTCAAGCTAGACTCGGGAGGAATATTGTGTAGTCTTTTGGCTGAGTGAGACAAGCTAAGGGGTGTTGCATTGTTTCACACATATGCGGAGTTCTGGAAGATATGTCATACCTATTTATTGGGAAATTGTTCATATCAGGAGCTTAAGAGCCGGTCTTAAGCTCAAAGTCCATGCAATGTGAAATTGAGGCCAAGTTGGAGAGTTGAATTGCACAGTTTTGGAGGTCAAGGTTCAGGCTTGCGAAATGATATTGTGCAGTGCGAAGTACTGGGAGGCGGGAACTGCACATTGCATAGTGTCAAGAGGAGGGGTTGCAACTTGAGGGCTGGTACTGTGTAATGCATAGTTCAAGAGGGCTAGATGAGGCTAAGTTGCTAGAAATTTTCCAGAATTTGGCTAAGTGTGGGACTGTTGAAGCTAATGTGAATAATGATATCAATTGAATATGATCACACATTTAGAACACTTAACAACACAAAAAAATATATTACCTAGGACATATGAAAAACAAATTTCCCTTAGTATGACATCTTACGACAAGTGTGACACTAAAGGTATGCTTTGTGACGATCGTGATGACACTTGTGTGATAGTGCTTAAAAATTTGGGAATGAGTTCGACAGATGTTTATGTAGTAATATCAACTCATTTTCAAAAATATAGCCCAATTAAACCACCAAAAAAAGCTTATCTGCATCGTGTAACACTTAACATGCATAAAGAAAAAAAATTTACTTTCTCACAAATGGGACCAAAACACTTAGAGAAAACACATGCAATGGATTTTAATGTTTGCGAAGACAATATGAAAGACCAAGGTAGGCTCTGAAATTTGGTGTAGGCCAACATTTTGTAGGGTTTTGTAACAACAACACCACTTGGTGACACATTGGTAGAATTCCAACTTCTCTGTCTTGGTTGACTCTTCTGTGCAGTGTATCATTTCTTCAGGGAGTATTGATTCATCATGCAGATTATTTTGGCTTCCCCACTTACTCCATGAGTAAATTTCCTACCTCCTTTGTGCCTTCTAAGTTGAACATAATCTTAACATTTAAAAATATTACAATGTTTCGAATTAGAAATGGAAGCATAGTTCACGATATTTAGATTTTCAGAGTATATTTTTTTCATCTCTGGTGTTGCTTCGCTACCAACAGACCTGGACAGGACCCCAGCAGAGTCACTACAATGCTCCACTGCCCACGATCTTGGAGAGTACCCCTACAAATTTTTTTGATGCACCTCTCTGGGCATGAAGCCTTTCTCTTCTTTCACCATTATTTATATATTTAAAGAGGATTGTGCATTGGCACTTATTAATTTTATGGGTAGAAGAGGGATACTGAATTATTGATAACATGAGAGGTTTTTCCCTTAGAGAAGCATATAGAGACCTCTATTTTAGGTTTTCATGTTTATATTTTTTCCCTTTTCCTCTTCTACTGATCGAATAAGCGTGAAAACACCAAAACAAAACAACCAAGAGTGGGAAAAAAATTTCCAAAATAGACAAAAGTATCATGGCTCGACAAAAACTTTATTTACATAAAAACTGTATTTTTTTTCAAAACTTCATCGACCAAAAGATGAAACGAACACAAGGAAGGAGGAGTGAAGCTTAGACAAATGTTGCAGTGTCACAAAGTCCTTGTATATTTTTCCACATTACCTTTTGAGCTGAAATGGGACACCCTTCATGAAAAATATTACATGAAAAGAGAGAAGCCATAACAAGAAAATTGAAATAAAAAATAATAAAGAAAAATGAGGCTAAAACAAAAAGAGGATGCAAGACCAAAGTATAGAAAGAAAATGAAATACTATAGAAAGGGAATGCAAGATGTGTGTGCAAGGAAAAATGACATGTGACTATACCTACTCCTAACCTATCTAGCTAGAAGGTTAGGGTCACATGTAATGGAATTTCTGTTGTAGCCACCATAATTGTTCTCGACCCGCATACACAAATATGTGAGCAATTAAAAAAAATACAAAATATTTTGCGACATAAAATATATGAGCTTGAATAATTTGCATAAAAAATAGAATGTATTTCCTATCAGGAGAAATATAGGCCATAACTAATACTTTTAACCAATTCATATTATTACCTTTTCGATAACTATTATAAGAAGATCAACCATGAGAGCTTCTTATGAATGCCCCTTCATCTGTCTTATAATACCAAAACTTGTTATTAGATAAAGGGCTTTCCAAGAAAGATGCTTCTAATTAATCATAGATTGGATCGTGACATTTGAAAAAATCCTCTTGAAACCCTACAAATCCTTGAAAATATGAATTTTCAATCAGAAGCACAGGGTCCGGATGTTAATCTTGTGAGAGAGAAATTTTCTGATCATATCCAGCCAACTTGTCAAGAAAGTGAGGAACTAACATGGCCATCAACGAAGGCTAAAGTGTCTCAACTGTTTGACAAGTACTTAAAGGCTGAGATGTTAAACCATGAAGATAAAAGGATGTAAAACAAATGTAATGGGATGTGATGATGGGAAAATGGTGAGTTAAATGACAGTAATCAGAGACTGAATCATGATCATATGGTTTGATTAAAAAATTAGATTCCCAATTTGTAAAATATAAATCAAAATGAGTAGCCCTACACATGTTCTGAATAATAGAATCGAATTCCTCATATGTCAAATGTGATAACATGTTTTCTCATAAGTAGTGAAAAACTATAAAAGCATTTCAATCATCAAAATAATTGAAAATGAATGCTAGTATAGAAAATATACGAAACCAGTCGGAATGTAATTGGTGAAAAAAAGGAACTTAATTCAACAAGTTTCTCAAGAGCTTACCAACAGTCGAGCATTTTTCTGGTGTCATGAAGAAATTCACAAGAAAAACTAGGAGTTGGTTATCCACCATGGAACTCAATAAATATGTAATTATCAGCCAAAGATGATTTCCACATTGATCAGCTTTGCGATTCCACAAATTTATGAAATGTATACACTCCAAACCCAAATTCAATACAAGATATTTGCATGTAGATGAGTTTAATACAACAGTATGATAAAAAATATGATCTTAAGAAATAGGAAAATTGTAACAAGGAATTCCAAACTCCATCAAGAACGATTTTGTATCTAGTGAAACAATATGAATGAAATAATTGTGCGAGAAAATAGAGACCTAACATGGTTCAGGAATGTTCCCAGGATTGCGAGATCCTGACATAACGATCAACAAGAGTTGAAGTGCCTCGGCTTCCTACCAAATTTCAAAACTATGGAAATACATATAAGAACATTCTATAAATTGAGTCAAATCAAAAATTGTATGTGGACAACTGCTATCAATTAAGTTAACATGATCATGATTATCTGGATTGAAAATATCTACATGATTGGTTTTCTCAGGTTTGTTTAGTATAAAAAACATATTACTTAAGGTATAATATCCTTCTAATCACAAGTCTTAATATGTATGAATCTAAGAAATCATGTGGTCAAATTGATTCAAAGAGTTGCCCCATACAAAATAAGAGATGATAAGGGATGGAATGGATGTTCTGTGATTTCATTTATTCCTTCTTCATCATGAATTTCTTGACTATCATGTGTCACTTTAAGATTCAGATCATGGGATAAAAAAATTGAAGATAATTGAGAGTCTCCATCACAAGTTGATGCATTGTAAATAGTAGAGCGCAAAGGATAGGGAGGTGAAGAGGAATAATTGTTTATAACTGAATATTCTTTGATGAAAATAGACTTAAGAACTAGATCCTTTAAAATAGAAGCTTCTTTAGAAACTGAAATATGAATTGGTGCACTCGATAATTCATGATTGAATACATCAATAGAGTCATCATCATCAAAATGATTTTTACCCAAGGCTACAGAATAATCAATAGTATTGGTTGCATTTAATTTACTACCGATATTAGCAGATTGAAAAGAATCCAACAATGGAAGTGCATCATATAAACATATGAAATTTTGAAAGAGGGAAGAGAGATAACAAGTATCTTCATTTACCTCCTCCTCTACTAGTGTAATGTGTCATCCTTGTATTTGATCGCAACTTGAACCAAAAATTTGAAAATCAAGAGAGGGTTAAGGGCGAGTTGGTGGAGCACATTGATCATGTAGATCGTGATACACATACCCATGACATTTAAATGATAGAGGATGATAGATTCCCCTTGAAGAATCAAAATTTTCAATGGAACCAATTCAATATTGATGATAAGAGTGTTAATTCCATCTTGAGGAATTAAAGGATTAGTCTTCAAACTGGGCTCCATGAGACACTCTGGGGTGTCTTTCATTAAATTTAAATCATGAGGAGTGGAAGGAGTAGAAAGATCTGTATTACGAATTTGATCTGGATATTTCAAAACATTATTATTACCACAAGGAAGCACCCACATCGAAACTGAAAAAGGAGGAGGACAAGGAAGAAAAGTAATAGGTTCATCCTCTAAAATTAGAGGTGCTAAATGATTTACAAGTTGGGAAGTAGAAACATGAGGGGGTTCAGAGTCACCATACAAAGAGATGTGAACCAAATTATTAAACCTTCATTTAAATAAATCCTAATCTGTGTCTTCTCCCAAAAGTTCATAACAAATGTGAAGGAATTGATCAAACAAATCCTCAACTAATTCATTAGGCTTCATTATTGGTTAATTAATTCTTTTAAGAACATTTTGGTAATCATACCTATGAAACGATTTATCAAGATCCTTTGAAAGATAGTAAAATGAATGGATAGAAGAAATGTGTAATGTATGAAACCATCGATTAACACGACCATTAAATGTGAGGGTGAGTAATATAGCCATGACATCCTTGCAATGTATTCTGTTAGAAAGGAAAAAATAGAAAACTTGAAACAAATGTTCACGAAGAGTTAATTAACCCTCATCATCACACCTAAATTGTGATAGGTTATGAATCACTTCTGAATGGATGGTAAGATTATGCTATTTAGAAAAACATCCCAGGATTATGGTTTGTGGAAGAGCCACTTTGAATAAGAGATTTAAAGCAAACTCAACGATCAAAACCTATCATTTAGCCCTCCTTCTAGCGCCATTTTTCTAACGGTGCTATAAATCCATCAACCAAGAGGGTATCCCTGATGTGAAGTCCCAATTAGACCTCACACCATTTGGAATAGGAGCCCCATCCATAGTATCAGCCTGGTTTCCATATATTCTTATATATTTCCTTAGCTTTAGTTGTCAACAAGAGATAGGATCGCATACGTGCCTTCAAGAATCAAGGAGTGTGCCTGGTGAGTGTTTGGTTTTAGGTGTGTCAAGGTTATTATATTGCAAAGGGAAAAAGAGGTGAGCCCCTAAGAGCGACGTAATAGTACCATCCTAGTAGAGACACACACAAATAAGAAATATTCGTCTAACATCTAGCGGAATAGTCCACTAAGAGGCGACAATAATGAAACCAATACAAGGATAAATATTCATCTAAAATTGAGTGAAATAGTCCAAAAATATGTGATGGTCATCCCAACCAACACATCCTCAATACGGTGCACACTAAAATAGCTAGAATAGTTCAAATAATTTAATACAGGTGCAAAAAAAACATGGATCATAAAAATTCATAAAACATATTATAAACATTCATAGTTCATGCATGAAGAACGTGCTAGCCATCAGGATTCATATATTAAATAAAATTTCCAGGGTAACATGTATACAACGAACACCACTAGCTCCAATAGTGTAGCATTGGAGCCACAACTTCTCCCAAAAAGTACTAACTTTGTCTCTCTAATGCCTTATGGGAGAAGCCAAGGTTAAAATTCCTTTTTTCATAAAATGAGGGTGTATATATAAGCAATGGGGTGAGGCCTCACGTCCTTGTGACTCTTTGACTACCCTCGTGACTGTGTGACTTCCTATGACTTTTTGACTTTACACGACTCTTCATATTCTGTATGTCCTTTTTACTTCCACTTTACAATTCATTTTGAATAGATAATTATATAACCCACAACAATGATGTGCAATATGATGCCTCATGGAAAGACATGACATGACACTATTGACATGGACTACATGATGACATGGAAATGTTAATATATTATTTTGTTCCCTTGCTATGTGTCTTCTTGAGTATGCTTTTCTCTCCACCTACTTATGGCTTAGAGGTGAGGGTTATTCAATGATATCTGTTAGGTCTCTGTAATAAGCAAGAGTGGAAAAGTCTGATCACAGAGTTAACATCATTTCAACCAACTTTGGGATTCTAGGATCTAGCCCCCCTGAATCCGGAGAGGGATCTCTCCAATATGTACAAAGATGGATATTGTCTTTGAAAGCTTAAGGTAATGATATTAGGCTAGTTATGAAGGCCAAGGGTTTTGTTTTGTTTTGGATGGTTGAGCATGAAATGTTACTTGAGGGGAAAGTTCTAAGTGCAAAAGTTTCAAAAGTGAGAAGTTGCAAGTGGATAGAATAGCTAAGCTAAAAAGATAGATATAACGTTGGTTTTTAGTCCATTGGGCTATGGAGTCATATCTGGGCTTTAATTGAGCAACAACATCAAGAGTGATCCAAGGGGAAAGTCATCTATACCACAAGATTATTGAGATTAAAATGATGGAATGGAAACATTAAAGTGTTGGAGGGGTGGAAACTGATAATAATTTCTCAGAGGATTTATAGTCAGTCCAAACAAGAAAAGCCTCTTAAGTAACTGTTTGAAACCAACCAAGGATAGGGATAACCATAAACTTCTTGGGCAAGTTCTATTAAAGTAGCTTAATTGACAAACAATCCAGTAATCCACATAATTACCTTCAGAAAGTATGAAAACACATAAGAGAAACAAAGTTTGACTTAAGATCAGATAAAGTACTTTTAAACCTAGTCTGCTTTCAGTCAACACCAAGGGAAACTTTCAGAATCTGCCTTTGGAGGAAAGAATCTAGGAATCAAGGCAAACCATATCTTCTCTAGTCTAGCTTTAATAGCAAATAATGGAAATCACATTCAAGAACAATGTTTAAGCAAACAGAAGGACAAGGGAATGCCAACATTCCTAACTATTTAAACAGTATTGAATCGTTATTAAATAAACAAGTTTTGAGGAAAACATCAAGATAAAGATTTCTCAGCCAGAGAAGGCTACTGATATACAGTAGATCCTAACCCTATTTAAATTGTTATTTACAGTAGAATATGAACAATATGGCATACATATAAGGAAAACGATTTAACAAAGAAAGAAGCACTTCACCGGTGACATAGACCAGGATCCCAAGAAACAACTTTTATATTGATGTCAAACCAGTTACAATCTTTAGGTCCAATGTTTCAGTTCAGCAATCATCTTCATTATTCAAACCTAACTACTCTAGCACAAACAGAGCTTCAAGGGCCAGTGGACACTATGTACAAATAGAAGTCTCCAGCTCAAGTGTATTTCAAAGTTCTGCAACCAACTCAACCAACAATTTCTCATCTTCTACTGCAGTATTTATAGAAGAATGAGGAGGTGAAATCTAACAAAAGATCTCTTAAGATAATAAATACAGATTCAAGACTTCTCGGCCCTTTGAGGGGCTCGATGGAGAAGTGAACAGGTGGACCATTGTATTAATGTTTACAATTTATGAATTTAAAACTCGATGGGAGTCTTATTTGACTTTGAGGCTCTGTGTAATGTGTGGAGTAACTCTGCAGATATTTCTGCATTGATTTCCTTGCAGAAGGAACTCCCTGGCTATGTTGGAGGCGAATACCAGATTTTCTTTAATAACTTCGGCCTCTGTTTGAAAGGTTTGAGGCAACAGGTGGCTTTTATGGTAGCTGGTGAATTTATTCGCCTCATTTGAAGCAGTGGAAGCCCTCCTGTCAGTGAAACACTTATGATTTTCTTTAAACTGTATTTTGAGTCAGGGATTACGCTTTTGATAACCGTCTTAACCGTAATCCCTGTAATATTGTCTTCAATCTTCGTCTGCCGTGCTTTATTTTCAAAACTGATACTCTCTGACTGTTCCTTTGAATAAAACAGTGTCTTGTCGATGTGCAGGACCGCACTGGGCTTCTCGGCATCAATGCTCATGAAACATTGACAAAACATGGAATGGAGCCTCGTAGATGGCTTCTCCTCGATGAAATGAAGGCATGAGAATCATCATTTCCAACCCTCGGCATTTCTTCGTATAACGATGAAAACCATTCAAAACCTTCACAAAACACGAAATAATTAAGAAATCCTGCGAAATGGGTTAGACTGCTTCAGAAGGCGGGAGAGGAGTATAGTCGTTGGATGAAAACATCCAATGGTGGAGATCTGCATAGAAAGGAAAAAAGGAGAGCGAAAGAGGAATAAGGCAGAGTAGTTTTAGACCGTCCGATTCGGACACGTGGACGGTCCGGATTGAATCGGGAGGTCGCAATCGAGGGATTGCAATCGGGGGTGGTGAGTGAATGGAGCGACTGAAAAAATCCGATGCGATTGTGCGATCGGGAGGACAGGAGCGATTAAGCGATAGCCGTTGATCCAAGAATGAGATCAACGATGGAGAACCAATCGAGGGAGTCGCAATCGGAGGGGCAAACAAAATGCATGCGATTGAATCATGCGATGCGATTATGCGCGGACCGTCGATCTAAGGACAAGATCAATGGTGGAAAATGAATTGGGGGAGTCACAATCGAAGGTCAGGAATGAGAGATGTAAAGAAGCATAGACCATCGATCTAAGGAATAGATCAACGATTGAGAACGAATCGGAGTTTTAGCCGATCGGAAGGAGCAAACAAGGCATGCGATTAAACATTTGCGATGCGATTGAAATCGCCGACGCGACGAAGCGATGGCCGTTTGATCAGCATAGGATCAACGGTGGGGATTGACTGGGGGAAGACCTTTATTAAAATATGAAACTCAAAATTTTTGGAATAAAAGCAAAGGTTTTATGTTTTGGGGCGGAAAAAATATATATAAGGCGGGTAGGCGCCCGAATGCAGGGTCGTTGGATATATGAGCTTCAATGGGCCCAGGGCTTTATATTTTCAAAGGAGCCAATCGCAATCAAAAATTCGGGCCTGGTCTTTCTGATCAACCCATTATAAATCTTCCGATCGCGATTGCGCGATCGGTCTTTTTGATCAACCCATTAGATTATTTCAACATGTGACTTAAAGTTTTTAAGTTGAAACTTTGGATAAGCGGGTTTTGGGTTTTTTCAAAGGAAAAATGGATTTAGGAATGAAATATTCATAAGTTTTAAGCGCCAAGGGCGGGCTCAAATTTATATGAAAATAATATGATCGGGGGTTTTATATGCAAGGCTAATCACAATCAGAGTTTTGTAATGGTTCAAAGACATGCCCCCTTGGATATTTGTGATGCGATTAGCGCCGAAAAGCTTTGGCATTTGGTTTTGACGCATGGGCATGTGGGTGGAAGTGGTTTAGGACTTAGCCCAAGGGGCTTAGGTCCAAAAACTTGTTTTTTATGAAAATTTTCAAGGTTTTAAATGGAGTTGGGGGTTTCGGCTTAGCTTAAAAATAGTTTTAAACCATGTCAGGAGGATTTTTCATGAATGGAAGGAGAAACTTATGAAAAGTAGAGGAATAATATGGAGAAAAGGGGGAGCAAATAAAGGTTAGTTATGAGTGGGAGAAAGGGGAAAAATGATGGTTTCTTCAGCAGTTTCTTACATGAAATCAGCAGAATTAATAGGAACATTAATGAGGATTTTGGACAGAGGCATGAGGCCTACAAGGAGTCTTCAAGAGCCAACAATTTTTAGTGATAAAATTTGTTCCTTGGAGGCTCAAAAATTCTTAGCCACCTTTTGGTATAACAAAATTTTATAGGTGGCTAACAGTGGCTCCACTTGGGGATGGTGCCTTCTTGAAGGCATCAAGAATTCAGACTTGATTTCTCTGGGAGGCTGACTTGTGCCTGATCCATTATTTTCTCTGGGATGCTGACCATGTGCCTTATCCATTGGATTGCTCTTCTTTTGTTGGATGATATTTCTTTGCTTCTGAAAAATAACATCAGTTATGAAAAAATAATGGACTTCATCAATACAACTTTCTACCTACCCAATCCTACTGATCTAACATTTTTTCTTCATCATAGTGCACTTGGATTGACAAACTCTTTTCACAACATTTTATTCTTTTGAAAGCATAAAAAATAATCTAATTCTACTCCTTATTTCTCCCTGAACTCAGATTAAACAGTTGAGCTCAGATATTTCTCTACCTAATCTACTGTCTGTTAGGATTAAGCTGTCCAATAGACTTTCATTCTCTAAATTCTACAACAGAAATTTAAAAACAGTCAAGTCAAGATTAAGCTGTCTGACTTGCTATGATCTATGGCATAAAAACAAGCTGCACATAGATTATTATTTGCAGATAATTAAAAATCAAAATGGAAGGCTTAAGATCTGAAAGTTTCTCATCATGGCCTTCTCTTTTCTTCACAGCTCTGTTTTTGCTTTTGTTTGAGCTGTCTCTTCCTTGATATCTGATTCAGATTTTGGGCAAATTAGAACCAGTTTTTCTCTTTTATGACTCAGGAAATAAAACAGTTTTGAGTCATCTCCCTTTGGAAACTTTGGTTCAGATTTTGAGTTTGTTTGAACCTTCATTTCTATCCTAATCTATCTACTGATACGCTAAGATTGAATAGTTTGGCAAATCGAATTCACTATCCTATTAGCAGAAAATTTAGAGCTAATTAGTCAAGATTAGGCAGTTTGACTAACTAGACATGTGTTTTGAGGAGTGGCATTTAAGCTTGCACACTTTCAGATTTATTTCTCTTTTTGGCATGGGGTTGTGCCTTTCTTGTTTTCCTTCTGCCCTCTTTTCATTTTCTTTGTTTTTGTATTTTTGATTTTTTACAACTTGAATGAAATGGTGGATGAAATATTTATAATGGAAAAAAGATAAAAGGCTTCAAAACATAAAATGGATCAAGAGAAGAAATGCTTAAGCATCCTGCCATTGACAGGACCCCAAAACAATTTTGTTCCATCCAGTTCCTGTAAGAAAAATGCATTGTTACCAGCAACTGAATGAATAGAGTAAGGGCCAAGCCATAGTTTGTCAGATTTTCCATGCTTGCCCTTTTCTTCCCTCCTTGAGTCCCACTTTAAAACTTTGTCCCCGATTTTGAAATTGCTGGCCTTTGTTCTTCTATCAAATATCTTCTTGATACTATCTTGCTTCTGCAATGCTTTGTTATACACCTCCTCCCTAGTTTTCTGAAGATGAATGGTCTGATTTATTCTTCTGGTCATGTCATTTTCTTCAGTCTGCAACTCTTGAATTAACTTCATAACTAGTACACCAAGGTTGTTAGGAAAAATTGTAGCTGTACCATACACAAGCTGGAAGGGTGACATACCAATAGATTTCTTCAAAGTTAATTTGTCAGCCCAAAGTGCATGGACCAGCTTTGTGTGCCAAGACTTCTTATTGTCCTCCAACAATTTCTTGATTATGTTCACTAGGCTCTTGTTTGAAGATTCAGCAAGTCCATTACGCTAAGGGTAATAGGCTATGGAATGCCCCAATGTTATCTGATACTTGTGACAGAATTCAACCATTTTCTTTGATCCAAATGCTGCTGCATTATCTGTGACGATATTCGTAGGACAGCCAAATCTGGAAAGGATGTTAGTCTCTATAAATTTTATTATAACTGAATCATTGGCCTGCCTACAAGGAATGGCTTCTATCAACTTAGTGAAGTAGTCTGTGGCAGTAAGGATCCACCTATGCTGGGAAGAGGATGGTGGATGGATTTCTCCTATGAAGTCAAGTCCCCACTGTTGAAAGGGAGCTTCAACAGTGATTGGATGCAGAGGAAGGGGTAGCAGTTTTCTTTTGCCCTCAAACAGTTGGCACTTATGACAGGCAATGATCATCCTGTGTATATCAGGAAAAAGAGTAGGCCAATAGAAACCAGCCCTCAAAATTTTGTTGGCTATTGACTTCCAGTACAAATGACCTCCACATTCTCCTTCATGGAATTCTTTCTTAACCTTCTTTGCATCCAACTCAGGCAAACATTTAAGCAATATACCACTTGCATTTTTCCAATAAAGACATTTATCAATAATGCAATAGTTTACATCTTTTAACTTTAGGAATCTTACCTTTGTTTTTGTCAAACCAGGAGGTGAATTTAAATTAAGCAAAACATAAACAATATCAGCATACGAAGGAGAACTTATAAAATGGTCTTCAACGATGGGAGTTGAGAATTCTTCTTGGTTATCCAAAGCATTGATCATATTAATATCAAGAACTTCAAAATTAGATTTAGCCATTAATCTAGCTAGACCTTGGCCTTTGATGAGTTTAGTGGGTTTTATCTCTAAATCATATTCAAGGATAACAGCAATCCACTTACCTCTCTTACCATCTGGGTCCTGTGTTAGAATGTCTTTAACAACTGAATTTGGGACAAAGGCAATAGTGTGTGAATGAAGGATGTACACTCTGAAGTCTTTCAAAGCTTTAACTAAAGCAAAATCTTGCTTCTCCATAATGTTGTACTTCAAAGGGGCATCCCTCAATGCCTTGCTAAAGAATGCAATAGGCTGCTCTTGTCCTTGTGGGTTTTTCTGTAAAAGGACAGCAGCTATGGTATGTTCTGATGCAAAAGAGAAAATATAAAAATCTTTTGAAAAATCAGGACTTGTCAGAACCGGTGTTTTGGTCAATGCTTGTTTCACCAGTTCAAAGGATTGCTTTGCTTCCAAGGTCCATTTTACCCCTTGCTCCCTCTTCAAAATATTTGTGATATTCCTAAGGAGCTCAGCTAAATTAGGGATGAACCTTCTCAAAAAGTTGATCTTCCCAATGAAAGATTGCAACTCCTTGATGTTTCGAGGATGAGAGATTTGCAATATGGCCTCAATCCTCTTTGGATCTATCTTTATACCCTCTTCTGAAATAATGTGCCCAAGAAGTTTTCCTTCTTGGAGACCAAATAGAGTCTTCTTAGGGTTTAAAGATATCCCAAACTTTCTGCACTTCTCGAAAACTTTCCTCAAATTTTCTAAGTGTTCTTCATCTGTTTTTGAAAACACAGTTACATCATCAAGATAGATAATGATGAAGAAACCCAATTCTTCCGAGAATGCTATGTCCATGGCTCTCTGAAAGGTTGCTCCAACATTCATTAGACCAAAAGGCATTTTCACATACATGAAGGCAGTTCCTCAGGTGAAGTGTAAAAGGTCATTTTTATCATCAGGAAACCAAGATTTGATTGAACTCAAGGAAGTAGCCATCCAGCAAAGAAATTCTTCTAGACCCTACCACCCTTTGTAAAATGTGATCCATCTTGGGTAAAGGGTAGTTGTCTTTCAATGAAGCTTTGTTTAAGTCTCTAAAATCTATACAAAGCCTGATTTCTCCAGTATTCTTCCTAACAGACACCAGATTAGATACCCATTTAGAATATCTAATAGGGACAATAATACCAGCATCATACATCTTCATGATCTCCTTCTGAACCAAAGGTAGTTGTACAGGGTTTATTCTGTGCAGTTTCTATTTGAATGGTTTTTGGTTTTCTTTAAGAGGGATTTTGTGCTATATTATTTCAGTGTCATAGGACTTAAGATCTTCGTAACTCCATGCAAAAACATCAGAAAATTCTTTGAACAACTCTATGTATTTGAGTTTAATGTGAGCTGGCAAAGTTTTGGACAGTTTGATCATTTTCGGTTTCTCTTCACTGCCTATATTGCACTCTTCCACTTCAGTCTCTACAGGCTCTAGTTTTGGTTTGTTCGCCACATCGTTAAAATCGAACAACTCTTCTAAAGGGTTCAGACCTCTAGGCAAACTTTCGTCTTTAGAGTGCAGAGTTTCCGATTCTTCTGTTTCTGATTCTGCACTCAATTCTTTTTTGTTTCTAAGTTTGCTAGACAATAGGTTAATATTGACAGGTTCAGGAGACGATTCTTCTTTACCAAGAAATTTTTCTTCACTACAGTCTGTATCATAATATGAGTCCGAACTAGGCAGTTCGAATTCATTTCTGAATTGCACGAAGTCTTCTATTTGTTTGTCATTGTCAAACACTTGCCAATATTTTTTGTTATCAGGCACTACTGGTCTAAATTTTATCAGAGTTGTGTTATCTCCGGTTTCATATGGCGTTAGACATGTCCTGGCCACAAAGGCTAAATTGTGGGCTGCAATGTTCCTTTTTCTTGGGATAAAAATTACTTTGGACTCCTCGAATGTTTTCAAAAGGTCCATGACATCATTCCGATAGGCTCTAAGTCTGGGATGTTTTGCGTTATACTACCCGTTGACTTGCCTAATGATTAACTCAGAATCCCCATACACATTAATTCTTCTGGCTTCTAACTTCTTTAAGAGATGCAAGCCTAAGAGAAGGGATTCATATTCTGCTATGTTATTGGAACACTGAAAGTTTAATTTGCATGAAATGCATTCTGTGTGGTTGTTTTCAGTGTTACTGATCCAAACACCTGCACCAGCATTATTTCTAGTGCATGACCCATCAAAATACATACTCCACAAAGGACTCGTCTTGGTTTCATCACGTTTACTGTCCTCTTCAACTATCGTGCCTTCTGATTTTTCATGATTAGCGGCACCTGATTGAATTTGTTTTGACTCTTCAGACTTTTCGTTAAGCAGAGTAACTCTTTTTTGAGTGTCAAGGTTTAAAAGCGAAGGACGTACGACTTGTAGCTCAAGACCCATATTTGGTTTGCTGTTGTTTAAAGGTTCAGCAAACCGTTTCGATGGTTCATTGACTTTTACCTCCTCTTCCCTGTCGGCCATTAATTCGGTTAGTGTGAATTGTTCACTAAGTGCTTCATCATTAAACATGATAAAAGAATCAAGGCCCGTATTGACAGAATATATAGGAGAGTTTTGTGGTCTGTCTTGGCTTGTGATTGTGTACTACATATGAGACTCCCTGTAAATTCTTCTAGTTTGATTGAAAATAGGGATAGTCGCATAGGTCATGTCCATTTGCATGGTTCCCTGCAACTTAGCCCCCCAAGATCTTGATAAAAGCATTCCATATTTCGGGGGTACATCAGCCACAAAAATATCCATGAGTAAGCATTTGGCTGGAATCTGGGCTAAGTTAACACAGAGATATTTGATTAGTCCTAAACATTTTACTCTACTGGAGTCAAAGGAGTATAGGTCCTTGTAAGGTCTGGTGTTCTCTAAACCAAGGCTCTCCATCACAGCTTTAGGCATTAAATTATGAGAAGCCCGAGAATCATGCATAGCATTGTGCAAAATTTTGTCATGAATGTTTAAACTCACGTAGAAAGGGGGAACAGGTCCCTCTTGGTATCTACCTTCAATCTTTGGACCAAAAATAAGCTTTGGCTGGTCGTCACTAAGATTGACTGTATCTCCGTTTTCCTCTATATTCAAAGCCTTCAAAATTTGAGTTCTATATATGTGTTGGGCAGCTAACTCGGTTAAGGGAACAGGGATTTTAATCTTAGAAATTTCCTGTTCCAGGCTGAAAGGAATCTGATTCTTCGGAGTGCTTGTCTCAGCCTTATTAGCTGTCACTTTACCAGCAATATCAGCTCACTGATTTTTTTTATTTACACTTGACACAGTTGTTTTAACAGGAGTACTAGCCGAGGTGTTAGTACTACTAATGTCTGCACTCTGTTTTTCATCGTTTTGAGTGCATTTTTCTTTACCTTTATCAGAATTCACAGCCACTATTTTTTCCATTTGTTTAACCGGTTTAGGTTTGGTTGTAGTGTTGTTATGTGAAGATTTGTCAGAGGTTTTGGTGTTGGGAGTTTGTTGACTGGTTTTGCTTCAGAGGTCATACTCTCTTTGAGACTCTATGATGACATTTTCCATGTCTTGATAAGAATTTTCATCATCATTTCTTTTGTCATCATAAGGCGTGTATAGACCCAGTTTTCCATCATAATGAATCTCAAAATCATCATAATCGACCTCCAGCATGTTGATAGCACCTTCCTCCTTATTTCATCTAGTTTCAACTCATTATATAGTTTTGATGGAAAGGAGGAGTGATCTATATTAATCATCTTCCCAGGTCTATTTGGAGGTTAATCTTTCTAATATCATCCACTGGGTTTTTGCTTTTTGTTTTGAGAGCTGCTTGATTAATTTTGTTGTGATCTTGAACAGGCTCATCTCTTTCATCATCTTCCATCATCCTTTTCCATCTTGAGTTGGAAGCAGAATGTGACTCTAAAATTGATAAGATACCTTCTTTTCTGCTTCATCTGCTTTCCTTTCATCAGCTTATATTCATAGCACACCTCTTTGCATATTTGCATGTCTTCAAGGGTTGCAAAATCTCTTTCTCTTAGTGAATAGGTCATATCAGCGTCAAAGCCTTCAGGAAAAATTTTTAAAGCTGAACCTTGTGGAGGTTTTAATTCAGGGGAGAGCGCATTGTACACACTGTTAAATATAGTGCAATAAGCTTGTACACTTTCCCCTGGATTCCTGTGGAGATTGTTATAGTTAGCAAGGACTTGGAGAGGATTCGTCCTCACTTCCCATTTGTTTAAGAAAGTTTGATGGAAGGCTTGGAGATCATTTATACTATGGGGGGCTAAGCCTTTAAACCATTTTCTTACTTCTCCCCCTAAGCTTTGAGCAAATAATCTGAATTTGACAGAATCATCATCAATTTCATTTCTGTCAAAGTGTTCATTCATCTTTTCCACATGCTGTGATGTTGTTGTAGTATTGCTAGCATCATATAATGGAATTTTGGACTGATAGTCCTGTGGAAGATTG
This sequence comes from Pinus albicaulis, assembly GCA_034641835.2. Lineage (NCBI taxonomy): Eukaryota > Viridiplantae > Streptophyta > Pinopsida > Pinales > Pinaceae > Pinus > Pinus albicaulis. The sequence goes on from CM076576.1 coordinate 267,559,766, forward strand.
ACTAATGGTACAGGAAGGACTAAGGGAGCATACCATGCTGCCATGATATGTGGTGGCGGTGGATTTACAAGAGGTGGAGTGGGCTGAAGTGGGGTGGTTTGAACAGTGGATGTAGGGTGAGCAGATGTGGATGGGCCAGGAATAGACTGTTGAGCGGATCTTGGATGAGAGACACCTAGATTGTGAAGGAGATGTAAATTAGGAGGTGTTGTTTCCCTGCTACCAAGATTTTCACTTGTTTCCGGGGATGAAAGTGAAGACTCAGAGTCTATCCAGATTATATCATCAAATGACCTAGTTCTAAACGGGTTTACTAAGTCAGCTTGTGATTGTTGTAGAGCTGAAAGATTTTCAGGGACTGAATTAAATCTCAAGGGTGATCTGAAAATAGTTGATAATTTAATCCTAGGAGACTTCCAAAGGATGCTTTCTTGGTCATCAACTATCTCAGGTGGGTTAGGGTTAGGATGGGCTCTAGTGTGAATCTTTCTAGGAGCCACTATGTTGTGTTTTTAGACCCAAATAAACAAGAACAGTTCAACCAGATATGACAATCTTTAAGAGGTTAACTAATATGTTTACACAAATTTAATCCTACAGTCCTCTAACTGAGTTTTACTGATATTATAATGATAAGGGTTCTTCCCAGTGGATTCTTAAGGTCTGTTAAGGATTGTGGAGTCGCCAAGTGGAAGTTTTTAGCTCTTTTCAGAGGTAAAAGGTTTTATGGTCCACCACCATGTTTATTTAATACCAATCTGAAATGTTTTTGGTTTTTTCTGAGTTCTTTTTCAGTCGTGTGGTTGTTAAGAAAATGCTAACTCTGTTTCAAAACTTAGCTACGGTTATGAGACAAAGGCAGTCTACTCCTATGGCTAAGCCAGCTGATTTTCAAGGTTAGATAAAGACTTATCAAAATCCTAGGACTGACCTAGATTGTCACTGATTCAAACAAGTTTTACCATGAATACCATTTCTTAGTAGTGCTTGAAAGGCTGCTTTTTACTCACCAGGTTTGTATGGATTTCTAAAGGAAACTAAGATGAAAAACCAACTAAGTTCCCCAGCGGAGTCGCCAGAAATGTTAGGTTCTGGTGGCCTCAGCTGGTTAATAAAGCAAGTGCTCTATGAACCAAATCCCAAGCTTATTTATAAATCATTTTGAATGTGAAAGATTCTGAGTTGTCCCCAGCGAAGTCGCCAGAAATGTTAGGTCTTTGTAATAAGCAAGATTGGCAAAGTCCGATCACAGAGTTAACATCATTTCAACCAACTTTGGGATTCTAGGATCTAGCCCTCCTGAATCCGGAGAGGGATCTCTCCAATATGTACAAAGATGGATATTGTCTTTGAAAGCTTAAGGTAATGATATTAGGCTAGTTATGAAGGCCAAGGGTTTTGTTTTGTTTAGGATGGTTGAGCATGAAATGTTACTTGAGGGGAAAGTTCTAAGTGCAAAAGTTTCAAAAGTGAGAAGTTGCAAGTGGATAGAACAACTAAGCTAAAAAGATATATATAACGTTGGTTTTTAGTCCATTGGGCTATGAAGTCATATCTGGGCTTTAATTGAGCAACAACATCAAGAGTGATCCAAGGGGTAAGTCATCTATACCACAAGATTATTGAGATTAAAATGATGGAATGGAAACATTAAAGTGTTGGAGGGGTGGAAACTGATAATAATTTCTCAGAGGATTTATAGTCAGTCCAAACAAGAAAAGCCTCTTAAGTAATTGTTTGAAACCAACCAAGGACTGGGCTAACCATAAACTTCTTGGGCAAGTTCTATTAAAGCAACTTAATTGACAAACAATCTAGTAATCCACATAATTACCTTCAGAAAGTATGAAAACACATAAGAGAAACAAAGTGTGACTTAAGATCAGATAAAGTACTTTTAAACCTAGTCTGCTATCAGTCAACACCAAGGGAAACTTTCAGAATCTGCCTTTGGAGGAAAGAATCTAGGAATCAGGAAAAACCATATCTTCTCTAGTCTCACTTTAATAGCAAATAATGGAAATCACATTCAAGAACAATGTTTAAGCAAACAGAAGGACAAGGGAATGCCAACATTCCTAACTGTTTAAACAGTATTGAATCGTTCTTAAATAAACAAGTTTTGAGGAAAACATCAAGATAAAGATTTCTCAGCCAGAGAAGGCTACTGATATACAGTAGATCCTAACCATGTTTAAATTGTTCTTTACAGTAGAATATGAACAATATGGCATACATAGAAGGAAAACGATTTAACAAAGAAAGAAGCACTTCACTGGTGACGTAGACCAGGATCCCAAGAAACAACTTTTATATTGATGTCAAACCAGTTACAATATTTAGGTCCAATGTTTCAGTTCAGGAATCATCTTCATTATTCAAACCTAACTACTCTAGCACAAACAGAGCTTCAAGGGCCAGCGGACACTATGTACAAATAGAAGTCTCCAGCTCAAGTGTATTTCAAAGTTCTGCAACCAACTCAACCAACAATTTCTCATCTTCTACTGAGGTATTTATAGAAGAATGAGGAGGTGAAATCTAACAAAAGATCTCTTAAGATAATAAATACAGATTCAAGACTTCTCGGCCCTTTGAGGGCCTCGATGGAGAAGTGAACAGGTGGACCATTGTATTAATGTTTACAATTTATGAATTTAAAACTCGATGGGAGTCTTATTTGACTTTGAGGCTCTGTGTAATGTGTGGAGTAACTCTGAAGATATTTCTGCATTGATTTCCTTGCAGAAGGAACTCCCTGGCTGTGCTGGAGGTGAATACCAGATTTTCTTTAATAACTTCGGCCTCTGTTTGAAAGGTTTGAGGCAACAGGTGGCTTTTATGGTAGCTGGGGAATCTATTCACCTCATTTGAAGCGGTGGAAGCCCTCCTGTCAGTGAAACACTTATGATTTTCTTTAAATTGTGTTTTGAGTCGGGGATTAGGCTTTTGATAACCGTCTTAGCCGTAATCCCCGTAATATTGTCTTCAATCTTCGTCTGTCATGCTTTATTTTCAAAACTGATACTCTCTGACTGTTCCTTTGAATAAAACAGTGTCTTGTCGATGTGCAGGACCGCGCTGGGCTTCTCTGCATCAATGCTCATGAAACATTGACAAAACATGGAATGGAGCCCCGCGGATGGCTTCTCCTCGATGAAACGAAGGCATGAGAATCGTCATTTCCAGCCCTCGACATTTCTTCGTATAACGATGAAAACCATTGAAAACCTGCACAAAACATGAAATAATTAAGAAATCCTGCGAAATGGGTTAGACTGCTTCAGAAGGCGGGAGAGGAGCATAGCCATTGGATGAAAACATCCAACGGTGGAGATCTGTATAGAAAGGAAAAAAGGAGAGCGGAAGAGGAATAAGGCGGAGCAGTTTCAGACCGTCCGATTCGGACACGTGGACGGTCCGGATTGAATCGGGAGATCGCAATCGGGGGATTGCAATCGGGGGTGGCGAGTGAATGGAGCGACTGAAAAACTCCGATGTGATTGTGAGATTAGGAGGGCAGGAGCGATTAAGCAATAGCCGTTGATCCAAAAACGAGATCAACGGTGGAGAACCAATTGGGGGAGTCGCAATCGGAGGAGCAAACAAAACGCATACGATTGAATCATGCGATGCGATTATGCGCGGACCGTCGATCTAAGCACAAGATCAATGATGGAAAATGAATCGGGTGAGTCACAATTGGAGGTCGGGAATGAGAGATTCGAAGAAGCACAGACCATCGATCTAAGGAATAGATCAATGATTGAGAACGAATCGGAGTTTTAGCCGATTGGAAGGAGCAAACAAGGCATGTGATTAAACATTTGTGATGTGATTGAAATCGGCAACGCGACGGAGCGATGGCCGTTTTATCAGCATACCATCAACGGTGAGGATTGACCGGGGGAAGACCTTTATTAAAATATGAAACTCAAACTTTTTGGAATAAAAGCAAAGGTTTTATGTTTTGGGGCGGAAAAAATATATATAAGGCGGGTAGGCGCCCGAATGCGGGGCCGTTGGATATATGAGCTTCAATGGGCCCGGGGCTTTATATTTTCAAAGGAGCCAATCGCAATCGGAACTTCGGGCCTGGTCTTTCCGATCAACCCATTATAAATCTTCCGATCGCAATTGCGTGATCGGTCTTTTTGATCAACTCATTAGATTATTTCAACATGTGACTTAAATTTTTTAAGTTGAAACTTTGGATAAGCGGGTTTTGGGTTTTTTCAAAGGAAAAATGGATTTAGGAATGAAATATTCATAAGGTTTAAGCGCCAAGGGTGGGCTCAAATTTATATGAAAATAATATGATCGGGGGTTTTATATGCAAAGGCTAGTCGCAATCGGAGTTTTGTAATGGTTCAAAGACATGCACCCTTGGATATTTGCGATGCGATTAGCGCCGAAAAGCTTTGGCATTTGGTTTTGATGCATGGGCATGTGGGGGGAAGTGGTTTAGGACTTAGCCCAAGGGGCTTAGGTCCATAGCAATAAAAATTGTTTTTTATGAAAAATTTCAAGGTTTTAAATGGATTTGGGGGGTTTCGGCACAGCTCAAAAAAGAAGTTTTAAACCATGTCAGGAGGATTTTCATGAATGGAAGGAGAAACTTATGAAAAGTAGAGGAATAATATGGAGAAAAGGGGGAGCAAATGAAGGTTAGTTATGAGTGGGAGAAAGGGGAAAAATGATGGTTTCTTCAGTAGTTTCTTACATGAAATCAGCAGAATTAATAGGAACATTAATGAGGATTTTGGACAGAGGCATGAGGCCTACAAGGAGTCTTCAAGAGCCAACATTTTTTAGTGATAAAATTTGTTCCTGTATAACAAAATTTTATAGGTGGCTAACAATATCAATTCTTCAGTAGTGGTCACAAACTCATGTCTTTCGGCATGTTTCCCTTCTCCATCTCCTTCTTCATCATCTTCTCATGGACTAATAAAATGCGTGCTTGTAAAATTCACTCTTGACCAGACGCCATCAATATGATAAACCCCTATTCTAAGATGATGCATGTTGATCCATTGACTAAGCTAGAGCTAAGCTACAGGATTAGTGACTTCACAATTGCATAGCTCAGGAACTCAGGGGTGAAGCTTGAGCCTTGATACTACACAATGTGATGTTCAGGATGGATTGGGCAGACATATTGCACATTTTTAGGATCCATTGAGTTGGGATGAGGGGTTTTTCACTATTTCAGCCAACTGTGTAGTTCTCTAAGGAATAACAGACCTGGTGATTGCGCAATTTCATATCTTAGGAGCTTAGGAGTTGGGTTTAAGCTCAAAGACTACACAATGTGTAGTTAGGGCTAGGTTGAAGGGATGAATTGTGCAATTTTGGAGATTAAGCTTCAGGCTTGGGAATTGATACTACGTAGTGTGCAGTCATGGGAATAACGAACTATGAATTGTACAGTGTCTGGAGGTAGGGTTAAAACTTGAGATTTGTAACTGCATAATGCATAGTCTAGGAGGTTCGGATAAGGCTAAGTTGCTGGAAAGTTTTAGAATTTGGCTAAGTGTGGGACCAATGAAGTTAATTTCAACAATGATATGACTTGATTTTGATCACACACTTATAAAAATTGACAACACAAAAAAATATATCATCAAGGACATATGAACAACTCATTTACCTTAGTGAAATAAATTTTGCAATGACTTACGACAAGTGCGACACTAAAGTTACACATTGCGACGACTGTGATGAAATTTTTGCGACAGTGCTTAAAACATTTGGAATTAGTGCGAAGAATTTTTACGTAGTAAGATCAAATAATTTTCACAAATATAATCCCTTAAAAACACCAAAACAAGTTTATATACATCATGCGATACTTAACATGCAGAAAGATGACATTTTTATTTTCTCGCAAATGTGGCCAAAACACTTAGAGAAAGCACATGCAATGGATCTCAATGTTTTCGATGACAATATGAAAGACCAAGGTAGGCTCTGAAATTTGGTACATGAAACATTTTGGAGGGTGTTGTAGCAATGAAAACACCATGATAAGGGTTTTACGACTTTTGTCCTAATCAATCTAGATATCCTACAAATCTCCACTATATACCCAAAGAAACCTACTCTATAACAATATTATCTATAAAATGACGTGGATATACCATTGGATAGTTTTTCACAATAGATCAGATAAAATTATACTTATAAATTCCAAAATATACACTATTACAGTTTATATCTCTTTGGATTTATAGATATGTATATTTCTATTAATAGTGTATACATGTGAATTAAAATTTTGTATAAAATATAAAATGGATAAATAAGATATCACTAACACATTTGACACGATATTACCTAGGAACCCCTTTTGGGAGAAAAACCCAGCCGAAAGGTGAGGCTACTTTTCTCTCTTTCTCTAAATGGAAATATAGTTGTGAAGTACAAATAAGTATGGCTTTTGGCTTGTGGGATAATATAGTTCTCAAATAATCTCTATGTTCTCTATCTCCTATCCCTCTTGGTTATTTTTTCTTAGTTATGGAGCAAACACACTCAAAAGAATGGAACCCCTTTTCCTCCTAGTGGCCTAGTTATAACACATCTCGATAGCCTACTATTGGTTAGGTTTGACTACCTCAACACTTAACTGTAGTTATAATATATACTCTTTTAGATTATTCTTTCATCATAATCATGTAGATATCCCCATTTCCATTAATTATGGTTGATGATATGGCATCTTCTCAAATTATCGCGGTGGAAATAGGAATTTCAACTTCTGAGTAGCCTAAATTTTTCATACGTACTCTAATTTACGTAATTCTTACATCGTGGGAAAGGTATCTATGTGTGGAATATGAAAAATAATTTTTTTCCCTAGAGCTATAAATTTTTACCCCAAAAAGACATCAATTGGTGCCTCAAAATTCTCCTAGAAGATTGCAAACCCCAATTTGTCAAATTGGATCCTTCTAGTAAAAATGGTCCCTAGAGTCAACTCCTCAAATTTTTCCACTCTGAAAGCCTCAATATGGATGAAAAAAAAATATAATGATCCAATCCAAATCATTTACATATAAGAAAAATGGTAGTAGGTGATGATGTTTAATTTCTCAAAATATATAAATTGATTTTGCTTGAAATTTTACGTTTGTTCATCTCACTTAATTGCTTCCTGTTGAAAAGTTTAACTAGGTTCGGTCTTCATAATGACATGTAATTGTGACTCCTGTAAATGATGTAATGAAGAAAATAAATTATTATTGGCTTGATTCATGTGTTTCATGAGCAAGGGATTATTTTTTTAGATTCAATGTCATGTATGACCCTTCTTGGGTATATAAAGAATGTATCTAAGTCTAGAAGTTGTCTAGAAGCCCTCCAAAAGAAAATCACAATATTCCTCTTCATGGTGAGCCTCAATATATATACATAAAATTCACGTCGGCTCACATGTTTAGAAACACCCATTTGGATGGTCATGTCGGCTCAAATGTAAGGAAAAACTACTATATATAAGAGGCAAGGCACCTCACATTTCCACAGTTTAGTTCTTAGGTTTCCTATGAATTTTTTGGTGATAGGAACAATGAGATAGTTTCGTATCTCCATAGAGAGGTCTCTATGAGATTCATATGGACGATCATAGCGAATAGACTTTAGATTACCCTGAAATTTTCAGACTATATCACAGTGACACAATTTTGATTTCATTGCAGAAGATAAGGTCTCGATGCTACAGTGATGCTTAGTGCTACTTGGTGCTACAATGATCTTTTGGTGGTATGATGCATGGTGCTATATTTTTTATGATGTCTCAGTAGAAGATCGCAGGAAGGAAAATGAACCGAAATTTGATGGTATGTCTAGAGGACACAGTTCAATGATGTATCACTACGTGGTTATAGTGGTCATGATTTGGTGACTGCACATTGACAGGTTCCAATTCCATCAAGATATGATCTCATTTTAAGGAAGATCAAAAAATTAGAAGAGAATAATGGAAGAAGGTTGACTGTGTCTTGGCCTTGGAGTGGAAAAATAGGTCAAGCATCATGGCCTTGGTATTCGTCAATTGGAATATCTATAAGAAGAATTTGTGTGTGTTTTCCTCTCAAAGAGTGAGAGGTTTTGGCCCTGCCTCATAGCCTACATGTTGTGTCTCTTGTCTATTTATAGCATTGGTTATTTTTTGATGATGAATAATACTAATAAACTAAGAAGAATAAGATACTAATTGTTAGGATGAATTCTAATCGCAAGTGTACGAAAAAAGCTCACTTTAGCTGTGCATAAGAAACAACCCTAACATCAAATATGGTTGCAAATTTCTTTAGATATGAAGTTATTTGACCAAGGTAAATGCTACAAAATCAAGATATATGCAGTAAAATACATTAAGCAGTAAATAAAAGCAAGAGTTGCTCCATGCATCCAATAGAAAAGAAAATAATATTTTTAAAGAATTTTTGTATTTTTGACACATGGGAAGGTAACATAGAAATCTGTTACCATTCCCCCTAAATGGGATAGGTTATTGTATGTCCTCAGCACTTCAGATCTAAGATCTCTCTCTCTTGATGGTGCAGAAAACCCAGAAAAAAAATGGAACTCAAAGGGAGCTCACAAGAAAAATGGTAGCAAAATATGACAATGATGGAAGATCAAAGTCAGACCAAAAGTATAGATCCAGAGTGATCTGTAGGCAACAAAGGGTAGTGAGTGAATGGAAAAGCCCTTATATTAATAGTAAAATATTGAGTTAGTCTATATATTGGTGCATAGTTAAAATATTATTAACCAAATCTAGATCCATCTTTTATGGAATATTTTATTATATTTGTTGGAGGGAAAAAAAAATTGAATTTGGTCAAATTCATTTATTTGTAAATAATAAATAAATAAATGATTTATTTATTATTTTAAGGATGTGGTTGAGTCATACTTAAATAAATAATGATTTATTATTTATAAATGATTTATTCAAATTTAACAAGGAATATTATTTTAATAAGGTTTAAATCATTATTCCTAAAAAATAATAAGATAAATAATGATTTATTTAATTAATTTTCCTATTTTGGGTTAAATATGACCAATAATATTAATTAAATTGTTGTTTAACTAATTATTGCTTGAGGAAAATCAAACAAATATGGATTTATTCAATATTTCCTCATGGGGTTTCCTATTTAGACCATAAACAACTTAATAGATATGGATTACTAAGTTATTTTTCATAGTGAAAGAAATTTTACTTAGGGTAAAATTTGTCTTACATGCTATACTTTGGTCCATCTAATACTAACAGGTTAGATGACCAAAAATGGTGTAACAGATTTCCCCCCAGTGTGCAAGCGTTAGGAGCTAATCGTATGACCGAAGTACATTGTAAGAAATTAATCACTAGACACCAAAGGGGAAGTTAGAGAGAGAGAAATATAAGGTAGATCAAAGCGCTAGAGGACAAGACCCTGGGGAGGCAAGACTTACAGGTGCGACAAATCTCTTTTATGAGTGATTACCTGTGCTACAAGAGGCAAGGGAGGCATACCTATGCTCGTCGAGACAAAGTACAAAGAATAATGTGTCTAGTAAACAAGGGACTGAACTATGTAGTACATGTTGGCATGAACATGAGCCAGATAAAAACATGATAATGGATCCCACATACATACTATGCCTAGCATAACATCCAAGACATATACACTAATATCTGAGTACATGAGATATAATTACGACCAAAGAGGCCCTGTAAACAGGAGAGGGCTCTAAAAATTTGAATGATACATGCAAACTAAAAGGCGTTGCAAGTGGCTGAGGCCGGAACCATAAAATATGTGGAGTTGTATCAAAGGTTGTAATGAAGAGGTCATCTAGCTATGTGGGGGGCTTCTTGAAGGGCCACCCCCTCATGAGGTCTGAAACATCTTACACACACCCGGGAATCACTGGTACAATTTGTTGTATCACTGAACCATAAAGTATACGGATCTTGATGATGCCATAAGGAGCTAGAGCTGAGAAACAATCAAGCCAAAGGGAAATAAGGAGTCCCTTTGCCTGATCTAAGGCACCGAACAAGAGTGGAAGATGGAACCAAGGTACACCCTCTCTAGACCTATCTTCTAGAATGAATGAGTTGATGTCGATAGAAAGAGGTTCGCTAAAGGTGAGGCAATAAGGGATCCTCAACTCAGGCACGAGAGAAAATAATAGAGCAAGTGATAAACTGACACCAAGGATGATCGTGGAATGGGGGGTACTGAGTAGTGGGCTGACGACTTCCCTTGTTAGAGCATGAAGGGTATGCATGACCTGGAAGCAACGAATACAATATCAAAGGGGATAGGGGATAGTAGGAATGAAGGTCATAATGTGTGACACAAGAAAGGAACCAAGAAATGAAGAATGGAGGACTATAACGGGATACAAAGTGACTCAGGATAGACTCCATGGATGCGATGATGACTCAACTCGGATGCTCTAAACAAGGGTGACTTGATGATGCTGCCACACAAAAAAATTCTAGTGGGGACCATAAAAACATGAGTACAAGATGGTTACTCATGATGAAATTTGACACGAGCATGGACAACTATGGCGGAAAAGTGGTGCCCCAAGTACAAGTGTTTCAAGTGAAGGAATTCGATTTTGAGGAGTGGTGAAGTGACTCTTCTTGGAAATAATGTGTCCTAGTGAAGTATCAAATCACAAAAAACTAACAAATACCCATTTGAGAGCTCAATGAGAGATTTCCAACGGTGCAGACGGTTTGTCAAACTGAGCTACGGTTTGGCAGTAGGAGGCCAAAGAAAAATATGGGGTTTCTCTTTTTATAAGGCATTTTCCCTCCAAATTTATTAATTTGAAAGTGTAGCTATGGTGAATGTAGAGAGGAGAGAAGTCCCTAAATATTGTGGTGATCGTAGTGGAAGAACCAACCGTTGGAATCAAGATCTGTCATTTGCAGGTAAGAGGCCTATCCATACTCTTTCATTTTAGTGGATTGAAAGTTCAGTTTAGGTGCCTAGAGCTCAGGAATAGATCCCTGCGCATTTTCACGGATGGGTCACACTTTTTGGGGCAATATCTACAACCTGGGTAGCAAGTTTTGGGTAGAAAATTGCGACCTATCCCACGATTTTCCTGAAAAGTGCGACCTAACATAGAGGGGTATTTCATTGTTGTTTCTTGGTTGAGAACTGGGTTTTTATGTTTGAATACACTCTTTCCTTTCTGTAAACTAAAAAATATGATGGCTTTGTGAAAATATGGAAGAATTGTGGACCAACTGGGGAGAGAGACCTGGACACATTACGGTAGGAGATCCGAGAGGATCATGGTGTTTGTAGTGCATTAGCTAGGTTTGGGGTCCTAAAGTTTGTGGAGAACCATTTGATGAGAGTTGGGGAGCCCTTTTTGGCCTGGATTGTCATATATTGGGATCCGAACCATGAGGTTTTTATAGTGCAGGGGCATCGGATCGAGTTGACGGTCCAGGATATATATTTTCTGATTGGTCTCCCACCACTTGGGATGGTGAGGAATACATAGCCAGTGTTACCGCGAGGATAGAACATCATGGATTTTGTAGAGTGCCATTGTCGACCAAGTCTCCATGTCAAGGGGACACGGATACCAATTGGGGATCCAGAGAGGTTAGAGACCCGTGCTGTGGCTAAAGTGGTGCTATGGATCCTGGGCAACCAGGAACTCCACCACATCCCTAGGGGTCAGATGATGCTTGTTGAGAGTGTGTTGAGTGGGACCTGCTATGGGTGGTCCCAAATGATGTTGTCATCGTTGAAATGATAGTTGTCTCTATGCAAACAGAAAGTGAACCATGACTATGCATATGGAAAAGTGTTGTGCTCTCTCTTCTTTGAAAAGATCCCGACACTTTGACCTTGCATACAGATCCAGGATGGGGGCCCGATGGAACCCAGGATGCACTATTGGGGACGAATAATCTGCAAAGGAGGAGGTGGGGTGGTCATGGGGGTGTTCCGACCTGAGTTCTTTTCTCATTGGGATCCATAGAGGTTAGATACCCGTGTTGTGGCCAAAATGGTGTTGCGGATCCTGGGCAACCAGGCACTCCACCACATCACTGGGGGTCAAATGATGTTTTTTGAGAGTGTGTTGAGTGGGACCTACTATGGGTGGTCCCAAATGATGTTGTCATCATTGAAACGACAATTGTTGCTATGAAAAAAAAAAGTGAACCATGACTATGCATATGGAAAAGTGTTGTGCTCTCTCTTCTTTGAGAAGATCCCGACACTTCGACCTCACATACAGATCCAGGATGGGGGCCCGATGGAACCCAAGATGGGCTAGTGGGGACGACTACTCTGCAGAGGAGGAGGTGGGATGGTTGGGCGGGTGTTCTTACCCGAGTTCTTTGCTCATTGGGATCAGATGCCACTATATATAGACGATTATCCCTATAGTGGGATGACTTATCATGGGGGACCCAGACTTGCCACTACCGCCTGGTTGAGTATGGGGGCCTAATGTTAAGTGACAAGTTGCTAATATTTTATGTGCATTTTAAAGTTTCAGAATATTGTACATGGTACTGATTCTTTCACTTTTGGTATGCAGAGACAGCACCAGTAAAACTGGCTGGGTATATGGTACGACCTGTAGTATCAGGAGCTACAGGGCCTAGTGGATAGAGAGCACTGCAAAATGAGGATGTAGTGGCCCTCCTTGAGGACATCCGTCATAGATGTGAGAGGCTTATGACCATTGTTTCAGAGCGTGGTTGGCAAGGCTTGGATGACCAGTACATAGAGCCATGTATTGGTCTACCCTCAGAGTGGCGAGGGGTCATGTGGTGCATGGCGATGGTCGGACAGGGGATGCATGACCTACAAGCTGTAGGAGCATAGCCATTGGCTCGAGATCCTCTAGATAGTGATTAGGTGTAGGGGCGTGTTGTGCCCCTACATTTTAATTTTGTAAAATTCTATGGGCATGTCATATGTATCATAGTTAATGGACTCTAAAACACTTTATACAACACATATAATGGATATGCATCATTTTAATGGTTTTATGTTATTGTCTGTGTTAAATGCATGTGTTAAGTGCTAATCTAGAATATTGTTTGCAATGATATCTACATAGTGATTTTTTTCTCTAGGTACATGACTGAAAGTAATGATTTCAAATTCATGCATCAAAATATTCACTCATAAATATCTTCTAAATAGGATAGGATTATGGACGCAATAGACACTGTTCAATTGCATGAAAAGAATCAGGGAATCTAGATGAACATGAAGGTGGAGGATGAGATGGGAAAGCACATCAGCTAATAAACCTCACACTGCATCATATGCAGCCTAGTTATTGGTGGCAGTACCAATGCATACACTGTTCAAGAGAAAAAGCGAATATAAGGGGGTAAAAATGGCCCAACCTGCTAATGCTAGATTCTGGGAGTATGGACCTGCGCAGTCGGCATAACCGATATAATATGTGGACAGGGGAGGGGGTCAATTTGAAAGGTGCCACAAGAAACCAAATGAAAGGATGATGACCAATGCTGGCAACTTGAACACAAGGTTGAAATCGAACAAACACTGCTAGAGGGAGTGCTCTGGGTAGGATGTCTACCACCCCCACACCGATAGGTAGGTGGTGTGTGGGAGCTACCTTGGGGGTAGCTTGTGCTCAGGTCATGAAATTCACCATAGACACGGATGGTGCCATTTTACTTATGGGCAGGAAATATTAAGTCAGGGGTGGAAAAGGCTTCCATGATGTCATCATCATAATAGAAAATAGGGTGACTGGAGCAAGAAATACCACATGACGCGGCAAAGCTACCTGATTCATCATCATGAGAAGAATTTTTCACATGCGCACCATCATGGTGGGTGACAAAAGAACAATTAGATAAGTGATCCATTGATGTTGAGCACAGGGTGATCGCTGAAGGGAGGTCAAGCAAAACAGAAGGGGAAGTCTTAGAGGGAGCTGCTACCATGGATCTCACAAATTATGATGGGTAGAGGATTATGGCCGTAGGCTCCATCATATCGACATCAGGAGGGGGAATGTCAATGGGAGTGGGTAAATCCTCAAGCTAGCCCGAATCACATTGCGCAAGGAGAAGAGAGGCGGATTGGTTTTGTTCAATCTTGTACTCCACAAATACCTCCAAAGAGGCACGGTAATGCGTGAAGAGGGGAAAAAAATGGGTATAATGGCCATGGAGATCACACAAAGAACAATTTTGGTTGGTGTTAATAGTCTTAGGGTTCTTGGATGCAGTTGAGGAAAAAAGAGAGGCTTTAGGGACCGTCGACTCAGGGAACGCAACATTGACCATGGGCTTCATATGAGACAATTCGGGACAATGATGGGTGGCATAACTGAAAACATCACACAAAGCACAAGGTTGGGTATGATTTGGAGGATAAGAGGAGCAGGGTTTTTTGGGACAACCTTGTCTTTAGGTGCCTTCTTGTGAGCTTTTCTCCCTTGACCCAAAGTTGTCGCAACAAGAGAAGGTTCATGTTAAGGTGGCTGAGGCACGGTAGTAGAGGGAGGGGTCATGGGGACTGGTTGAACCAGGGTCAAAGAAAGATAAGGTTTTTCCTGACTAGGTGAGATAGCGACTGGGGGTCAATGTACCAGACTGGGATCCCCAAGGTAAAGTTAGGAAGGGATAAGGTAGCCATAACAATTACCGAATAGACTCTATGAGGAGGAGATAAGAATGGTATCTGACCGGAGGGGTAATGGCTAGGAAGGATAGCTCTGAGATGGTTAAGGCTAGGATGATCTGTTCCAAGAGGGTAGACAGGCTCATGGATACCAGCTGCAGATGAAGGGCCTTCAGAAGGGGGTCCTGAAGGCTGGGTCAAAGTGCTAGGAGCAAGTTGCAAATGGAAGTGCTGATGACTAGTCAAAGCGGGCCACTTGAGGGATGTCTGAGATGATTGCATCATGAAAATGTTCGACGATCTGGGATCAGAGACAGGAGGAGGAAGACCAGGGAATGAATCAATAAAAGAGGATTCTTTGTAGACTCCAGGTGAGACACTGGTCAAAGGTTCAATGGTTTTCTTATTTGCGATCGAAGAGATGATGGACTCAAGGGAGGTCTGAGACTTCAGTACGTAATATTTCAACTAGTCAATGGTGACTATCTTTCTGTTATGAGGAAAGGACATCTTGTGGTGAACTGCAGATGGGACAACAATCTTGCCCCGCAAGAGTAATAGGACAATTGTGAAACAAGCCAATGGGCTAGGAAGAGTGGCCATCCCATGCTTGAAGGGTGATAGTGGAAGGGGCCAACTCAGGTGATCCGAGTTGCTTCCAAACCGAAGTGGACATAACACACATGGATGCCCCCTCATCAATGATACAACGGGAGACGTTGGCATTCCAGATCTTGACGGGGATTTGGAAGGCGACGGAAGCAGGAAGGGGAGGATGTTTTGACCATTTAACATCAAAGATAATCAAATGATCATCTGAAGGATCCACAACACCCATGGAAGTTAGTAGAGCTTTTTGTTGTGAAGGGCATGACTAGAGGAGTTCTAGCATTGAGATGGCAATAGGAGATTACGCCAAATAATATACTATAATATACAAATGGGCAGCTTTTCTAGAAGCAACATTTTGGCGTAATGGTCCCTTGGGGATCTTAGTATGAACCTCTGCCTTAGGCTGAGGGATATATAAAGGACATTTGGTTGTCAAAAGACACTCTGTGGAATGTGAAGAAGGGGGATTGGGGGCAGACGTAGCAGGAGGCTTGTTTTACTGATGGGACCGAGTCTAAAGGTTGAGGTCGATGGTAATGGGTTGGTCAGAGTTCATCATGAGAATCTAGTAATCAGAGGTACCAGATGGAGGAGGTTGATTGGATGCCTAACCTTCAGGTGGTTGGGTAGCCATGAATCCTTGCTGAGGGAAAGGATTGGCAAACACAACCTGTTGGATTGGGTCATCCTTGGGAGGAACCGAACAGGAGGTTTGTTGACCTCGCAATTATACTTGAGTCTCCCACATATAACGCATATGTGGTAAAAGAGGACAATAATGGGTGTAATGACCATAGACACCACAACAAGAATAAGGTTTATTCATGTGAATATGTCTTTCTTGCTTGGGCTGAGTCCCCTGTTGTTGCTTAGCATTGTTAGGTGCATTCCCTTGGGAATTACGTCCAATATTATTGGGGGAATATTTATTTTGGGTGCCTTTCCTCTTCTTTTTGGAAGTAGGAGGATTATTTGTGCCCTGATGTTCATATACCTACCCCTCGGGGGTGGTGGCTACTATTACGGCGGTTGAGAAGGCAAGGGAGGCGAGGGTGCTAATGCTGGAGGAGCTGGAGCACCACACTGTGGATATGGATAATAATGAGGTTGGGAAACATTGTACTAAACAAGTTGGGAAAAAGGAGAAGGCATGTCGTATTATGGATACATGCTACTGGGAGGAGGAAAAGTGCTGGAGGAGCTGGCCCCCCTTGAGGGAAACCATAATCCATGGGAGGATGAGTGTACGGATGAGAAAGAGCTCCAACAATACCATAAGTGACATGGGATGCCCCCAATGCATTGGAACCACCAGGTCTAGGGAGAGACTAAGCATATATCAGGTCATATTGTAACGTGATCTGGAGAGTATTTTTTTCGATCTTAGGGAAATGAGATGCGACATCTTTGATGATAACAAGAAAAAGGGATCTAAGGAACCAATCCATGTAGACACAGTCTTTGAAGGTAGGGGCTCGACATAGGCTCTTTCTTCTTTGCCATTCCTGGACATGATTAGATAGGCAGGTCGCAGATGATTAACGTAAAGAGATCAAAATTTCAGTACCAGTTTCATAATGAAGGGGAAGCTGGAAGTAAGACAAAAAATCTTGGGAAAGAGTCGAAAAAGTAGTATGAGAGGAGGAGGCCCGATCAACATACCACTTAGAATATTCTCCAGTAAGCATACATTGGAACAACTGAAGATTGATAGAGTCATCGGTAATAGAGTTAGATGAACACCACATGGGGAAAGATCGAACATGGTTTGTAGGATCTTCTCCAACAAGACCTTCAAACTTGGGGACGTGGAAAGGGAGCTTGGTTGGCATAGCAGGCCAACCAGCATCATGATGTATGGGGTCATTAATCAACTGGTTAAAATTAGGAAGACTAAGGCCTTCCATATAAGGGAGAAAGGGAGCAACTAAGATAGTTCTTGTTGTGGTCCTGCTAGTAGTATTCCCAGCATTAGGTTCGAGGCTACCACCAGTGTTAGGTCCTGAACCACACATGGTGAAGGTGACAGGGGGAGAACCGGGGATGGAACTAGAAGGGGAACCCAATGGACTAGAAGAGGAGTCGGAATGATGCAGAGGAGTAAGTCTTCCTATCAGAAAGTGAGGATGAAGGCCAAGAAGTCTCTGGGATAAATGCCTTGGGGATGCAATGGTGAAAGAAAAAACACGGATCACAAAAGGAATATAGACCAACAAGGGCAAGGAGGTTTAGGATCAAATCATTACAATGTCGAAGCAAGGGTAGAGAGGTGGAGGATCAATTGATTACAATGTTATAGTCTTTTTTTGGTGGTGTTAACCAGCCGCTTCTTTACTTAGGGTGTGTGCATTAAGTCTATTAATTTTAATTTTTAAACCCAAATGTTTGTAGAGAAAAAATAAAAAGTCTTTTGTATAACTATAAATAAATCTACAAATAACAGTAAAGGAAACTGAATATAATAGAAAATAAACAGCTAAAGATGCATCAATCTAAACCCAAGGAGGTGGGTTTCTCAACAACTAGACTATGGGTGGGAAAAAATATATTCAAAACACACCAAAATAGCCAATGGATCTAAATTCAGGAGAGACAATGATCTAAAGGATAGATCCACTGGAAATAGGTGTAGAAAACAACAAAAAACCAGAGGGAAAAGTGTTGCAAATGAGGTGGCGAAAGGCTACAACCTGAATGGAAATAGAGGGGACCCTAGAGGAGGACCAAACAAAACTAGAAAGAGGTGTTTTATATGGATGAATAACCAATCTGAAATGGATCTGAAGGTAGAGGATTAGATCTAAAAAATGGTTGAACACACTGAAATTTCAGATGACCAGCTTCAACTAAAGTCCACCTAGAAAAGTGGAAGGGTAGTGAAGCCCTAGGGGGCTAGTTTCCCACCTCGATGAGTAAAAAAGAGAAATTACATGTCTAAAATGATTAGAGATGGAGGTCAGACAACCATGAACAAAGACCTATACAAACCCAGAAAAAATTCAGAAAAAGTCCCGCCAAAAGTAAAGGTCGCAGTTTCTAACCTGATTTCTGCAGAGGTCGCAGGTTTGGGGCTCTTTTCTGCATCCTGAAGGTCCAGGTCCTAGGTTTTGGCCCAAAAAGTGTGACATGCACTTCCGACAGTCTCGGGAGCAGGTTTCAAAAAAAAAATTCCTCTCAACTGCGGCCGATACTTGTCACCTGCGCAATAGGTTCGGAAACACATGGAAGTTAGATTTTTTTTACTGTTTTAGAGTTTTATAGGTTGAAAACAACATCAAGAAAAGAAAAAAAATAATTTTAAGGGAAACCATATGGTTTGAAGAAGCTGGTCATGCAGGGATCTGAAAAACGATAGAGGTCGTAATTGTAAACCCTTGTGGAGTTGCCAGTTGTTAGGATGAATTCTAATCGCAAGTGTACGAAAAAAGCTCACTCTATCTGTGCATAGAAAACAACCTTAACATCAAATATGGCTACCAATTTTTTTAGATCTGCAGTTAGTTGACCAAGATAAATGCTACAAAATCCAGATCTATGTAGTAAGATACATTAAATAGTAAATAAAAGCAAGAGTTGCTCCATGCATCCAATAGACAAGACAAGAATATTTTTAAAGAATTTTTGTATTTTTAACACCTCGGAAAGGAACATAGAAATATGTTACTAGTCCCCTTCAATGGGATGGGTTCTTGCATGTCCTCAGCACTTCAGATCTAAGATCTCTCTCTCTTGATGGTGTAGAAAACTAAAAAAAAAATGGAACTCAAAGGGAGCTCACAAGAAAAATGGTAGCAAAATATGACAATGATGGAGGATCAAATTCAAACCAAAAGTATAGATCCAGAGTGATATTTAGGCAACAAAAGGTAGTGAGTGAATGGAAAAACCATTCTATTTGTAACAAAATATTGAGTTAGTCTAGATATTGGTGCATAATTAAAATATTATTAACCAAATCTAGATCCAAATTTTATGGAATATTTTATTATATTTGTTGGAGGGAAAAAAATTAAATTTGGTCAAATCCCTTTATTTTTAAATAATAAATAAATAAATGATTTATTTATTATTTTCAGGATGTGGTTGAGTCATAATTAAGTAAATAATGATTTATTCAATTATTTATAAATGATTTAGTCAAATTTAATAAGGAATATTATTTAAATAAGGTTTAAATAATTATTCCTATAAAATAATAAGATAAATAATGATTTATCTAATTAATTTTCCTGTTTTGGGTTAAATATGACTAGGAATATTAATTAAACTGCTTTTTAACTAATTACTCCATGACGAAAATCAAACAAATATGGATTTATTCAATATTTCCTCGTGGGGTTTCCTGTTTAGACCATAAACAACTTAATAAATGTGGATTACTAAGTTATTTTTCATAGTGAAAGAAATTTTACTTAGGTTAAAATTGGTCTTACATGGTGTACTTTGGTCCATCTAATAGTAATAGGTTAGATGACCAAAAAATGGTCTAACAATAATGTAAAGAATTGAAAAGAATTAAAAAACAATCATTAATAAAGAGAAATAACTTTATGTTAATGCCCTATATTTCTCAACATGGCTTCAAAGCTATGTTTCTAAATTCAAAAGAAGGGAATCTAATTAAAGAGGCACTCAATAATAAGTTTTCATGGAAGGAATCAAAGAAAAGTGAAGGATCAACATTTAGGAAGAAAGTATACCTCAGGAGGAAGCCTTGGGATCATCATTCAAATCAAGGTACTATAATTCTATACCAGCAAGCGTGTGGGATCCTATAGTCTTCCACAAAAGGCCATAAATACCCTCATCAAGATGAAGATATATACATAGCCTAAAAATATGAACATTCAATTAAAGCACTTCAGATCTACACTCACTCTCTTCCAAAGAAGTCAAAGTATCTTGAAGGAAAGAAGGCATTATAATCATCTTAACAGTTCATAAGGAAATCTCCATATTATTGCAGCAGGGATCCCCTTCTTATCCTTGAATAATATCATCCGAAGAAGCATTAATCACCATCAACAAAAGGAGCCTTGATCTAAAGGTGTCATCATAAAATCAGCAATATCCTTTATTGAAGAAATGTTTTTTCATAATCTCCTTTATTGAGGAAAGGCTATTTCATTTGGAAGAATATCATCCAAAAGGGAGCACTAATACATCTTCTTCAACCACCATCAAAGTCATCAAGATGAAGATTTCAACTTCACTTGAAAAGTAAGTATCTTTCATTATATAATCAATTTTGGTTAAAATGACTTCATTTTTGCAAGGATGTCCATAAGCCGGTTGGGCCATCGAAACTCCTTGCATGGAAAAATAAGGATAGATATGGTCCTCGAAGAAAGTGAAGTCATTGAACACATCAATGAAAAAGGTGTTCTCTGAATACATGGAAAGGGATTCTTATGAAAGGTCCCCTCATATAGAAATATTGGAGACATCAAAGTGATGAGTATGATAAGCTTGTAATAATATTATGTGAAGATGTGATAAAGCATGTTATATCACTTAGACTTGATCTACTCAAAATTGAATGTATCAAAGGATAAAGGAATATGTTCATAAGATATCAATTGCAATATCTGGGATGAGATAATCATAATTGTTATAAATATCAAGGTAACAAATGTCCATGGGGATTAGATATTTATCTCATTTAAAAAATTGTGGTTTCTATTTTATATAAAATAATACAAGTTGAGGGCACTAGTGTTGAAGGATAAAGGAATCAAACATTTGCAGGAAGGAAAAGCAAGTTTAGAAAATTTGGTCCTCAGAAAATAAATAAGAGTGTATCTAAGATTCAATGCTATATAAAAGTTATGGACATTACATAAAGGAATCTAATATCACTAGAAAGATGGAAGAAGATGAAGAAAATAAGTCTAAGGAAAGAGGGAGTAAGATATATTTACTATGATAAATATAGTCTCCCTCACAAAAGGTCTCGACATAGATCCTAAATATTTTATAGGATATGGCTATAATAAGATGTATTGTGGCATCACGAAAGAATTATAAAAAAATATCTCATGGCATCAGCATAGGTAATCATGAAAGATAGACGGAAAAAATCCATCAAGGATATAGCTCTTGGGAACATCATTGTAAATTGAAGGAAAGGATGAAGTCATCTAGGAAAAGGCTCATCATACATCAAGTCAAAAAGGAAACATCTACCAGATATGGATATGCAAGATCCTATATATTCTTTGATGGAATCCTCATCGAAGGGTTCACCGATGTAGAAAGGAAGCAAGTCTCTCACCAAGAACTCAAGCTTGTGGAGTACATGGAAGCTGCTGAAAGAAGCCTAGATGACCTAAAGGTAAATTAGGTATGTATGCTTGTATTTAATATTATAATGTCACGTTGTATGGTTACAGGTAACATGGATCACTACTTCTATCTTGAGAAGCATGATAAAGAGAAAATGAATCTCCTCCTATGAAAGGTTTTCGGAAGGCATGATTCACACTAGATGAAATCAACATAATATGTCCTCATATGAAGTATGAGGCGGTTGACTACAATCAAGAAAATCTTATTGGAAGCTCATAGGAATGGAATTTTTGAAGAAAGGAAGGAAGAGATCATAAAATATGCAACCATCGTAAGGGAAATAAATATCAAATAGATCCAGACCATTTGACTAGAAAATCTCCCAGAAAGATATGAAGACTCTGATGGAAGTTTGAAAAAGATGGAGACCCTTGAAAATGGATATATTTGCGAGATGTGTCAACAAGTATGCAGGATGTTGATACCTATAGGAAGATGTCATGATGAAAGACCATTACAAAGGTGATTTTGATTTAAGCTTTCATATTTGAAAAAATATCTGGATGGGCTTATGCAGGACTGCCAAAGGGGAGAAATGTGGATTTCTTCCTAGAAAGACCATATAGAAGTATGAAAGATCCTTTCTAAAATTATGGCATGAAGAAAGTAACATGGCATAAATAAAGGCAAAATGAAGAATAATGGATCATTTTCTGATGAAATGAATGGTGACATGACTGAATGATGGATGAAATTTATGGATGGTATATGCCCTATGAGGAAGCCCAAAAATATGAATACTCCATAATCAAAAGGAAATTCATGACATCTAAGAAAGGAGTTATTCAAAGTATAAAATTGTCCCATTATCTCTAGGTGAGGATATGTTGTAGGTCCATGACTAAGATGTAGCCTGGAAACAACTTTATTACTTGGAAGAAACTTGGAAATTTCTAAGCCAAGAGGGAGCTTAGGTACATTCCTTGTGTAGGAATGAGTACATTCCTTTTTTGGAATATTTCCTATCTAATTGAGAAGGAGAGATAGACACATCATTCTTGTCTTCACCTAGGAAGACAGAATGGAGGATTGGGTAATCGTATGGCATCTGATACTCTTTTAGGATGAGATAGGGAATCCAACATAAGAGTAGTGTTAGAGGAAAGATATTCTTTGAGGACTAGGAATCCAAGATAACAATATTCTTGGTGGAACACACCCTCAAAACCTAGGTAGGGTATGTTCTAGGAGAGACAATGATTAGGGTGTATATAAATAATTGGTCTCACCAACATTGAACTCAAATGTTGTGGAGAGATATAGTTTTTAGTCAAGGCATTTCTAGTGACAATGTTTTATGATATGATTTTATACAAATGGGTTTCGAATCAGATTCTTCTTATGATAAATTCTTCATATTGAGAATGACCAAGTTTCATTATGAATACCTCCCTAGTTAAGAGGGAGTGTTGAAAAGTGTAACTAGGTTCGATCTTCATAATGACATGTAATTGTGACTCTTTTAAATGATGTACTGAAGAAAATAAATTATTATTGGCTTTCTTCATGAGTTTCATGAGCAAGGGATTACTTTTTTAAAGCCAATGTCATGTATGACCCTTCTTGGGAATACAAATAATGTATCTAAGTCTATAAGTTGTCTAGAAGCCCTCCAAAAGAAAATCATAGTGATCCTCTACATGGTCGGCCTCAATATATATAAATAAAAGTCATGTCGGCTCACATGTGGAGACACACCCATTTAGATGGTCATGTCAGCTCAAATGTAAGGAAAAACTATTATATATAAGAGGCAATGTACCTAGCATTTCCACAGTTGAGTTCTCGGGTTTTCTCTCAATTTTTCGGTGATAAGAACATAGATATAGTTTCGTATCTCCATGGAGGGGTATTTATGAGATGGATATGGATGATCACAGTGAACATACTTCATATTACACTAAAAGTTTCGGACTATATCACAATGATACAGTTTGGACTTCATTGCATAAGATAATATCACGGTGCTACAGTGACGATCTCTGCTACTTGGTGCTACAATGATGTTCTAGTGGTATGATGCATGGTGCTATAGTTTCTATGATGTATCGGTAGAATATCACAGGAAGGACAAGGAACCACAATTCGGTGGTATGTATAAAGGCCATAGTTGAGTGATGCATCACTATGCTACTAAAGTGGTCATGATTTGGTGATTGCACATTGACATGTTTTGATGCCATTAAGATATGATCTCAGTTTAATGAAGATCAGAGAAGTGGAAGAGGATCAATGAAGAAGGCTTTTTGTGTCTTCGTCTTGGAGTGGAAAATGGGTCAAGGTTCATGGTCTTCATAATCATCAATTGGAATATCTATAAGAAGAATTTGTGTGGGTTTTCCTCTCAAAGAGAGAGAGGCTTTAACCATGTCTCATAGCCCACATGCTATGTCTCTTGCCTATTTATGTTTATGCATTGATTATTTTTTGATGAAAAATAATACTAATAAACTAAGAAGAATAAGATAATAATATAAAGAATTAAAAATAATTCAAAAATAGTCACTAATGAAGAGAAATCACTTAATGATATTTCCCTAGATTTCTCAACACTTCCCTCCAATTTTCGTGGCCATTTGATCCACAACTTAGAAGATATACTCGAATAATTTTGTATATTTTATATGAATTTATAGTGTGAATGAGAAATTACTAAAAAAAAAAATTCTTCTCCTTGGAACCTTGTTATTTGTGTGCATGGATAGGAATTAATAAAATAGAATATTTGTTTCCATGAACAAATACAAAAACCTTGGTCTCCCCAATGCTTTTACTTTTGAATGTCCTCATGCAAACAATGAAGGGTTGGTTTGTGTTGTAAAATATTCTTTTTCGAGATGGGCCTTAGTAATTTCATTTTAATTACCTCTCCAAGTTCATTTCAAATTGTGCATTTAAGTACTCTGTAAAATGGTTAAAATTTGGGGCCTGCAAATGATGGTATTGATAATTCAAAAGTTGTAAATACTTTGTTTTCAAGTCAAATTTATCATCTACACTTGTAACATATGACCAATAACACCAAAGGTACATAATATTCTACATTTTAGGTTTTTATTACATTCATTGTTGTTTGGGGGGATGCCAAAAAAAGTATTGAATTAAATATATTAGGTGAGCCTTTAGAAGACATTGTTTAGAAGTGCATTTGAAAACCTATAGTTAAAAATCCAACAAAATAATGAATTATCGATCCTTTTGAGGAATTTGTACTCTGGAAATAGGTTATGAATAGAAATATATTAGTATCAAAGGTTTTATTGGAGACAAAGGGGAATTAAAGGAAGCATATTCTAAAAAATGTTGGAATAAGGTCCATGCAACATTTCCTTTGACTATTTTGCAGTTAGGTCTTACCACAGGGACAAGACTTAACATTATGCTTTCTCCAGTTAATGTAGAGAATTATAACTCTTGCGCATAATTTTTCAGATAGGCCTCATTGCATAAGAATCAAATTGAGAGACATATTTGTTAGGATATTTCAACACAGGAAATATTTAAGTATAACTTGGTCAGCGTAAAGTTAGGTAAAGTGTGTTTCTTTAGTATGTACTTTTGTAACTTATAATCCGATAGTCACGATATTTAGTGATCTAATGGTTCATTCTCTCCTCGATATTACTGACACCTGATCTATGGCTTAACACTCGATTGGTTCATGATCTCTATTTAAAGAGCATGGAGGGTCATTAGTTCGATGACCGTTTATGAGAGAAGCTTATGTAAATTTTCTCTCTTTACATTGATAAATTGCCTAAAGTGGTTGTGTTGGCTCATGTCGTGGACTGTTTCCCTCATTGAGGGTTTTAACCACGTCAAATACTAGTGTACTGATTTGTGATCTATTTGTGAGCGGTGACCTTTGGTGTTTGATTTAAGGAACTTACCCGGTAAATTCCTA
Source organism: Pinus albicaulis (assembly GCA_034641835.2). Lineage (NCBI taxonomy): Eukaryota > Viridiplantae > Streptophyta > Pinopsida > Pinales > Pinaceae > Pinus > Pinus albicaulis. The sequence goes on from CM076576.1 coordinate 267,585,299, forward strand.
CATGGAATGAGAGCTTGGTCTAGCAGTGACCTTTTATAACAAGAATACAAATCATCTCGTCATACCTCTTTCTTCCAAAACAATGTGTTAATTTGGTAGCATAGGAAAAAATCCCCTCCTTTAAAACCTTAATCATCTAGATAATACCCTCTTTGACCCTAGAAGAATTTAATTTGGTCAAGGAAAAATATTTTCTCATGTGAAAACCCAAACATACACAATTTCAGGTTGAATTTAAAGACAAATTGGATCTCATCCAACGCCTATAAATACAAGTCAATGCTACCTCATATGGACACACATCTCACACATATCTCTCGCATATCTAGATTCATTCATAAAATCTGAAATTGTAGGTCTTTGCTTCACACATGTGAGTAAGAGAGAGATTATTTAAGGAGGGTCAAAATTTGTTCTTGACCAATGTTGACCAATGTTCACTTTTTTGGGTGTTGGAACATGGTTTGACTTGGTTTTACTTAGCATATTTGAAATTTTTTGGTGGTCGTATTATTTGGCACAAAAAACTAGGATTTATATGTTGTTTGAATTATGTTCATAGTAGATTTTGAGACAATAGAATTTCTCTCTCCGTTGACTGGGTTTGACCATGCATTTTGGGACTAATTTTATTGATATTTGACTAGCTTGGAAGGCTACATTGACTGGAATTTTGACCGATAATCTTGGAGGGTTTTGGACCATTTACTTGAGGACTAATTAGGGCATCATTTACTATTGTTAACTGCTATTGAATTTGACCATATTTGACTTCGAAGAAATTTTATTGTTGGCTCATAATTTGGATATAGGTTAGTTGACCTTGCTAGATAGTCAAAGGATTGACTTTGAATCTTGTCTTATGAATTGATCATTATATCTATCCACTGAACATTTTATGAAAATATATTAAGAAGAAGAATTTGAAAGGTTTTCCCCCTTTTAGGGCTTTTCCCTAGTCCTTGAAAAAATTTGGCTTCTCCTGTTATTTATATTTATTGTCTTCTAATGTCATTTAATTCACGGTTCTATCTACAGTTGATATTTATCATTTGAAGATTAATTGATTGCTAATTGAAGAAAATAATTAAGCTAAAGTGATTGTAACAAAACAGAAGAGTGGAAAATTAACATGTTTTCAGATCTAAGGTGAAGAGAATCCTAAGGAGACATGAGAGAAGAGAAATCATCTTTGGAAGAAGTTGATGGATCCTATCTAACATGGTCAATATGTCTACCTCTTGCTTAAGGATTCTGAGAAGCTGGGTAACTCATCAAATTTGGCTACTTGGAAGATCAAGTTGGAAGTGATATTGGATGAAAATGATGTCTTGGAATATGTGGAAGGAAAAGTTCTTGTACCTCTAGAAATTTCTCTTGGTGCTGCCAAATCCAAGTACAAGAAAGGTGAGCTCAAAACCAGGAAAATTATCATTGATTTTTTGCAAGAACTTTTACCTTTACATATTGGAAGCTTGAAGAAGTCTATGGATATCTATGATAAGTTGGTTGGGATGTATGACATCAAAAAGTTGAATCATATCATCTCCTTGAAGAATAAAATAAAGGAATTGAAGATGAACGAGGGAGAATATATGCAATCCTATGTCATGAGGGTATCCCAACTAAGAGATCAATTATGAACTGTTGGTGAGAATATATCTTAGAGAAAGTTGGTGATGGTCACTTTTGAAGGTCTTCTTCCTATTTGGGAAACCTTCATTACTACTATAAGAAACAATAATGTACTATTGAAATTTTATGATCTTGTTGGTAAATTCACTCAAGAGGATACCAGGATTATTACCAGAGGAAGGATCCAAAAATGTGAAGAAGGATAACCCTCTGCATTTTATTCTTAATAAAAGAAGAGAAAATGAAGAGGAAGACGATCTGGTTCAAGAAGGCCTACCCTTGAATCAAAGTAATATAATAGAATATTAAGGGATATTTAATGCTACAATTGTCACAAGAATGGTCACTATTCCCGAGACTTCCCAGAGAAGAGACATGATCCAATGTCCAACCAAGGCTTATACAACAAGTTTAATGATAGAATAAGAGTTAATGATAGATGAAGAGGTGATGATAGAAGGAGAGATGATAGAAGAATAAGAGATGCCTCTTGTTAGACTCCTATACCAATAGGTGTCATTTTTCATGATTGTCTTGATTGAACTATGGAATATGTTCAAACCTTTTTCTTGAGCAAAGGTGTTCCATATTCTTGAAAAACCAAAAATCAAATAATTTAAAAAATGTAAAGAGGGTATACCCTAAAAGAAAAATCAAAGGGTAAGAAAAATAAAATGGTCAAAAAAGTGAAAGAAATGAACCCCAAACAAAAAATAGACCAAGGAAAGTGTGCAAATCCAAATGCCACTACTATTTCATTTTTGTAAATAAGTAATTGTGTGCAGCTTGTCAAACTTTTGCCACAATTAGTGAAGAGTCAAACTGTTTAAACTTGACTCATTCATGTTTCAATTTCATGTTGTAGAATAGAGAATAAATTTCTGACCAAACAGTTTAATCTTGGCAGATAAGTAGATAGGTAGAGTTAATAAAAGGTGCTCAACAGTTTAATCTGAGCCCTTGGATGTAATAAGGGTAGAATTAGATAGATTTTCCTTGTAAAAGAAAAGAGGATTGATAAGGGTTTGCAAGTCTAAATGCACCCTAATAAAGAAGAGAAAATGGTAGTGTCAAGTAGATAGGGTAGGTAGATGGTGTTGCAAAGTTTTATCTGATGAATGATGCTGCTAAATGTTTTTGATCCTTTACTTTCATCACAAATACTGAAGCAGGAAATACACTGGAAAATCACAGCAAGCAAAGTCAAAATCATTAACTTCCCTCATCACTTTCCCCTTAAAAGTTTTACTAATTTCCCCAAAAGTACTAAGGTATTTGGAGATCAAAAGGGCTCAAGGCATTTCCTTGACTTTTGGAGGGACCGGACCCTCGGCCTAATGATCAAAAAGACCTAAGTACTTGAGATAATTCATCATTATAATCATTCAACTTTAACCTTTTCCTAAGTAAATTCCTATTTTGCTTAGGAAAATTATGTAAAATTCCATAAAAATCCCTCAAAATAACTTACTATTCTAAGTTTAAGTGTTGAAGATGAGATATTTCAATTTACTTCAAAAATTGTCACTTTCTTAGATGTGTAAAATATTTTGAGTTCCCTTGTCCCTTTGTCATATTAATGTTTAACTCTATTTACTAAATCCCTAGTGAAATGCCCTATTCTAAGTATATAATTCCTTTTATATAATTACCCAAAAAACCCCTCTATTATAAAGTTTAGCCAAAGTATTTATTTCCCCGTGCATTCAAATAAAAACCCACTATACAAGCCCTTTGGTTAAATATATCGTTATACAATAGTCCTGCCCCTATGGTAAATTAATTATATCGGTTAATTTATCATATAATAAAAAAAAAACATATATGAGAAAAGCTTTAAACATATGATATATATGTTTAACACAAAAAGAATAAACCCGAAGTTTCATTTTTAAAATCAAAACTTCGGAAAAGCCCCCATGCCACCGTGGCCCATCCACTTGGCATCGCACCCGACGCTTCAACCACAATCGAAACCCCACCGCGACCCCTATTTCTATTATACCATGGGATTAATTAATTATCAGAATTAGTTAATAACCAAAATTTTCCGCCTATTAGACGCCCCCCGGGATACTTAATAAATTCAAACGCGTTTAAAACCCCGCCGGGCCCGCACGATAAACCCCCACCATCTCCCCGTCCCTTCCACCATCCGATCTCCCCCTCCAAAGATCAAATGCTCCACATTAATTCCGCCAGCCGTCCCTTGTCAGAGCATTAACGCGCGGGGGCTTGGTGGTATTCGACTAGTCCTCCGTCCACGTGTCAATGCTCCAATGGAATTGCTACCCACTCGTTTAATACCACTCTTGTCCATAAGCGGTGCGGGGATTACCGCTTACCGCCCTACCCCTACCACATGTCAGCCCGTACATCGATGACGTCAGTCCTCGAAAAAATAAAAAATCCCTTTTAACTTGGAAATAAAACAAATTTTCGTGTTTTTTATGTCATTTTCGTTATTCGAAAGCGACTGCGCCTTCTGCTGCAAAATTCAAATTTTCATTGAAATCTACTGTTCTATCCGATTTCGCTCCAGAATTCTGCCGGACCAGTGTTCAAGCATCCTCGTGCTACCACCTGATACCTGTTAAAACCCAGTTTGCCTCCAAGAACAGGTATTTATCCTATAGCGCTTTGAACTTCAAAAGAAACTATGTTTTCCTTGTTTTCCACTGGATTAGTGATTAAATCTTATCGCTAATATCATTCTCTGAGGTTTAAAACTGTGAATTGTTCCCCCGAACCTGCAATTATGCCAATTTCCCTCATTAAAACTGAAATCACGCCCGGCCTGTGAATAAAACCCAGAAACTTCCATTTTGAACCCACAAGAACCAAAATGGAAGCCCCGGCAGCTTTGAATGTAACTCCATTGAATGCCCCCCACAGAGAGTTAGAATATTTGCCCTTAGTGGATAAAGATTTTGAGATTAAAGACTTGCATTTTGATGAAAGCCCCCTTCTGAGTTATTGTCGCTGTAGAGACGATTATTCAAAGGGGCAAGATGTCATTGGGTTGTGGGAATCCAATCTCCCGAGATATCTCATCCCCTCAGTCATTACTTTCCCAGAAATTATCCACTACTGCCATTATAACTATGATCCAACTCAAAGAGCAGTAATGTCTCCTTACCAGAGTGTTATTTTCCCCATTACTCCCCAAGCTATCAATACAATGCTCCATTTTGAACTTGGTCAAAACCTCACTCCCTTGTCCATTGGGGAATTGCTTGAAAAATCTACTCGGTTGTCCCCTGAAGAGGTAATCAGAAGATCACATCCTTGGATAAACAGTCTTAATACTAGTCATAAGATTTTTTTACTCCAATATTGTTATCAAATCTATTCAAACAGAGGTTAGAAAGCATAACAGCTAAAGAGTATCAGTGGTTAAAGTGTATCAGGTAAAAGTCAGTGAAAGTTAAAATAAAGTTACAGAGCAGTCAAAGGTAAACAGTAAAAGTAAATACAGAAGGCAGTAAAATGGTAAAAAGAGATGAGAATACTTTCACCAATAGTGAGGTTTGTCTAAAGTGAAATTAAAACAGTCAAAAGAGCAAGAAAGTAAAAAGATGAAAAAACATAACAAGAAGGAACATTTTTGCAGAAATTGCATATTTTAGTCATAGTTTTTCAGAACCTATTGTGATCAATAAAAGATGAATTTTACAAAAATTAATGAGGTTTATGTTCTTAATAGGACCATCTACAAAAACCTCTCTCACTTTTCTAACAGCCATTATGGTTTTGGAAATATTAAACAATGTTGGAAAGTACTTTTTGCAGAAAATTCTAGTTTAAGTCATAATTTTTCAGAGAGGATTGTGGCCAATCCAAAATACTTCATAAAAAACTTAAGGAGGTTTTTGTGCCTAATAGACCCATCTACAAAAACCTATCTCATTTTTTTCACAGTGAGTTTATAATGAGAGATACATGCGCATCTTTACAGGCCATTTTTCAGACTCTGTAAAACTCTGTTTTACACATATTTGTTACAGAGACTATTATGCACAGCTGGAGCGGAATTTTGGGAAAATGAAAGAGGTTTATCTCACCAACATATTAATCCACAATAACCTCGTTCACTATTTACATATCTATTATGGATGGAGAAATAAAAAGATATCATTGGACCCCAAGTTTGCAGAATTGTTGGAGCAGAATTGCACAAAGAAAGGAAGCAGTTAGTGACTTTGATGCCTCATCATCAACTAAGAGTTGGATCAAATTCGAATTCTCCTCTTTTTCATCACATATCCATCAAGAATAGTGCCAAATAGATCCATTAGTTTGAGTTTCCTTTACTTAAGTTCTATTTATGTAAAATAGTTGGAGAGATTTGTGAACCAATTTTGATATTTTTTCAAGATATTTTAGTTTAGAATTTGTATAAATACTTCACTCTTGGAAGTATTTTGGGTGGATTCTATTACTTTGCTGTAACATTGAGATTTTCGGAATAAAATCATTTTGGAGAAATTTATTCGTGGCTTACTGGATGACGATTTGAAGCTCAGGACTTTTTGCAGGATTCATGTGTTGGACTGCAGTTCAATAAGTCTTTCTACCCTTTGTCTTAAGTTTTATATCAGTTTATAATATCATTATGTCCATTTATGAATAATTTACATAAAGGATTGAATCAGAATTTACTTAATTGTACTCTGATTTCAGATGTGATTGTTCTTAATGTTTTCCTCTAAATTGGTTATAAGTATGAATTCTTAAATGCTCTTGCTTTGCTAATTTAAACATTGTTGATTACTATAATAAAGAATTATTCATTGCTCTTTGTTTGTAGTCATCTCATTTCTTTCTTTTTGAACATGGTGAAAGATTCTTAGCTGCCTTTCATCCCTTCAAAATCATCCCATCCACTTTAAATTTTAAGGATTGTTCTCTATCTAGCTACCTTGCCCTGTAAAGCCATCTTGTGCGTAGAATAGAAATCCAGTAAAGCCATCCTTTGACTCCATAGCCCAATGGACTGAAAACTTTCAACCTTGCCCTTAGTTTGTGGATTCCACTATTTTTCAAACAAACTCTTGGATCTATAACTAGCCTAAAACCTTCTAAGAACAAAGATAAATCATAAAGAGAGAGCCCTCTCTGGATGCAGATTGGCTAGATTCTGCATCTGAAGGTTGGTTTTTGGTTACCTCGGGTATACTTTCCTCTTACACAACTTCTAGGAAAACCTGAGTGATAACACCTCTGATGGTTAAGAATAAATATATCATCCTAAAAATATGTCAAAGAACTCCAAGTATGAAAATAATGCAGTTGTTAGTCAATATGAATATATTCTTATTTATACTCTTTCTAGTTCTAGATTACACTATTAAAATATTATATTTGTGGATTTAATTGTAATTAGTGCATGGAAGTGAATGGAAATTATGCATAAAAGTATAGAATGAAAAAATAAGGTCACACACACACATAAGATATAAGGTATTCTCTCTGGGAAACCATTTTGGGAGAAAACCGAGCTAGAAGGTGAGGCCACCTCACTCTCTTTCTCTGTCTGGAAATATGGCTGCAAGTACAAAGAAGTAATGATTATGGCCTGTGGGCCACTATAGTTCATATATATTCTCTGTGTGCTCTACCTCTTATCTCTCTTGTATATATTTTCTTAGTCATGGAACAAAATTCTCTTGAAAGAATGGAATGCCTCTTCCTCCTAGTGGCCTAGTTATAACACAACCTAATAACCTACTAGTCATTAATTTTGACTACATAAAATCTTAACTAGAGTTAAAATATAGACTCCTTTAGATTATTTTACATAATAATCATGTCTCTATCCCCTTTTTGATAAATAATGGGGGCTGGAATGACATCCTACTGAACTATAGGTGTGAAAACAGGAAGGTAAAATTCTGAATGGCATAAATTTTTCATACAGACTCCAATTTATGCACTTCTTGTGTTGTTGGAAATATATTTGTGTGTAGAAAAACATGTAATGGTGGTGTAAAAGAAACAAATTTTTTACCCCCAAAAAATGTCGTTTGATGCCTCAAAACACCCCTCAAACGTTTCGGACCACTTTTTTCCAAACAAGGTCCTACTGGTAAAAATAGTCCCGTGAGTTGATTCCTCAACTTTGTCCACTCCAAGTTTATGGAGATGGATTAAAAGCAATATAATGATACAATATGGATCACACGCCCCATTTTTAGATGATTCTGGTCCCAAAAATATTTTAATAAATGAGGTGAGTAGATTTTTCCTCTACCTTCTCTCTTGTGTACCATTAAACTTTGCCTGGAATTTGTCCCTTCAATCCAATTTTCAAAATGGAGTGTTTCCATTATCTTGTGGTTTTGTACCTCTTATGAAAATCTGAATCTTATTTCAACTTTTCCTAGAATCTCGTTCCAAATCCTCCACATAAGGTAGGACCTATTCCTCTTCCTAATCTAACATGGAAGGCTCAAAGAGTCTCAAATTATATATATCCATAACTAAGTAAATGAACATATATGGTGGTAAACTGAGTCAATAGGAATCATCACCAACCTTTTCCAGTATATCAAAGGGAACATACCTTAGAGCCTTGATTTTATTACCAACCCTGCAACCTCTCCTTGTTCAACTGTAACCATACTATGTCTCCCACCTTGAATGATTTCTCAGTTATGTGTTGATCATGCCTAGCCTTATACTTCTCATGTAACTTCCTTAGTGTTTCTTGTACATGTAGATATATCTTCCTGATGTTATCTATAAATTGTCCATCCTTCAATGCATCTCATGTAAGATCTTCCCTCCTCCTTGCTTCCTATATGAAATATCCAAAGGTGAAGGTGGAAAATATCCAAAACAAGTCTCAAATGTGGACTTTCTTGTAGAAGTGTTGACTGCTCTATTTTAATAATGTTGTATATATACAATATTTTCTTCCCAGGCCTTCGGATGGTTCTAGTTGTATTCCCTAAGAAGTTGCACCAATGTCCTGTTGACTACTTATATTTTCGCATCTGTTTGTGGATGGAATGTTATAGATATCCTCCACTTTATTTCCTTCTTCTCCCACAATGTAGTCTAGAAGGAACTGATAAATCTTGTATCCCTTTCTGAAATGAGTCTCCTTTGTATCTCAAAGTGCACCTAGACATGTCCAAAGAACAAGTTTGTTTCTTCTTTCCAATTGATGGTCTTTTTAGAGTGCATCAAACCACACCTCTTTCTAAACCTGTCAAATACCATGAATAGGTAGTCATATCTCTTCCTCGTTGTCGGTAAACCTCCCACAAATTCCATGGAAATTCTTTCCTAAGGACAAGTAGGAACAGGTAAGGGATGATATATACCTTAGTTCCTATTGCTATACTTGATGATACAACAAAGCATGCATCCTCTTATGAACCTAGCTACCTTCTATTGCATATTGGGTCAATACACATACCTCTGTAAGTTAACCATGGTTTTCCCTACACAAAAGTGCCCCGCAACCTTAGAGATGTTAAACTCTCTAATCAGCTACAATCGCTCACCTTTAGGAACACATAGCTTATCCATCATGTAGAGTAACCCATTTGGGATATGGTAGTCAATAGTTTTGTCGCCATTATGCATATGACTATGACCCTGAAACTACCAATACACGTCGTTGAAGTCATCATCCTATGAATATGCCTCTCTGTATGCATCATGGGTGAATGGTGACATGTGCATAAGTGTCCCCAAAGCTGTAATATTTGATGTGGATGGACTTAAAATCATGTTAGCCAACTTTTTTTGCTTCCCTTCTTATACTTGATCACCAAATGAAACTGTTGTAAAAACCTCATCCACTTGTAATGCCTGGTCTGTTGTAGCTTACTATGGGCCTGAAAGTACTATAATGGTTGGTGATATGTATGGATTCTTGTCTCATCTCCCATTAGATAATGCTTCCACTTCTTCACATCTTTCCCCATGGCATAAATGTCATTGTCATACATAGGGTAGTTAATAACTTCCCCATGAAAAAATTCAGGATGGTAACATACAAGTCTTCCTCCATGCATCAAGAAAACTTCCATAGCATACCCACTCACATATGTCTGCACTTAAAAATGCCACTGCAAGTTTAGTAATGCTATAAATCCCTTTTTTGACCTTTTCCCCACTGGAAAATCTTACCAATTGTGGTGATAGTGTGGAGCGGTGCTGCTACGGTTGAAAACGAGGCTATGAATTTTCTCAGGTACTGTGTTGCCCCAATGAAATTCCTGAGCTCAGAAAAATTAGTAGACACTAACCATTTCATGATGGCCTCCATCTTGGAAGTATCTATCTTCATCTCACCGCCAACGATCACATACCCTAGATACACCAAATATTGTTGCACAAACTCGCACTTCTTAATACTTTCTAACAGTTAGTTATTCTTCAATGTCTCCAACACCTGTATCAAATGTGAAATATGCTCCTCGTAGGTAGAAATATATACAATTATATCATCCAAATAAAAAATAACAAATTAATCTATAAAAGGGTACAATACATCATTCATTATTCTCATAAATGTAGTTGGTGCATTACATAGGCCAAATGGCATGACTAACCACTCACACAAACCTTTCCTAGTTTTGAAGGTGGTTTTCTAGGTATCTTCTTCCTTGACTCGAACCTGGTAATATCTAGACTTCAAGTCCATCTTGGTGAAGTATTTTTCTTGCTACAACCTATCCAACAAATCATCTATCCTAGGCAGGGGTATATGTTCTTGGGCGTGATTTTATTCAATGCCCTATAATATATACGCATTCACCAAGTCCCATCCTTCTTTGGCACAATGATGATGGGTGACCGACATGGCGATGTGCTCGGTTGAATAACACCATGTTCCAGTACCTGCTGAAACTATTTATTCACCTCACTTGCTTCTATAAAATACTACTTGTAAAACTCAATATTTGGAAATTGGGAGTCTAGAAATAGCTAGATCTTGTGCTGCACTTATCTCTTAGGCCATAACCAATTTTTCTCTTGGAACACATTATTGTATGCCTATAAAAACTCCTCCAATTTTTTATTTTTTTTCTTAGTACACCCCTACAGGGATTCATTTCCTCTTATTGACTCCTCTGTGGACTGACTTTCTCTTAAAAACAATAAAACATTCTTCTTGTTGGAGCTGATCAATTTCTTGGCTTGGTTGGCACTTACCAGTGAAATTTTTTACTTTCCTTTGTGTGAGTTGATGATTAAAGGTTTTCCATCCTTGACTAGCTGATATTAGTTGTCTTTCCTCATGAATATTTCATAATCCATGTACATGTATGGACTCCCAAACACAAATCCACATACATCAAGGGGAACCACATCCATATCTACTTCATCAATAAAATTAGCACTGATATCAAATCTAATTTTACACTATTTTGTTACCTTTAAATCTACATCCTTATTTACCCATCCCAATGGATATGGGTTTTTATAATCACGAACTTCTAGCCCCAACTTCTGGACCAAATTTTCTACAAAGAGATCTGCCTGCGATCCTGAGTCAAGCATAGCATCATTCTTTGTCTTCTTGACCTGTATCTTTATATGGAAGAGTTGGGTCATTTCTTTCTCTTCCTATTGCTGAAGGCTACTCAGATTCGCCTCCTTTTGCAATAATGTACATATGATTTTCTCATCCATGTCTGGGTTACTTTCAACTTGGTTTCTCGAATTAGTGGCCTTGAGATTCTTCTTATTATTATATTTCTTCTTGTTCTTCAAGATTAGCTCTGGATGAAACTTCCAACACTTCTCCTATGTATTTCCATCAATGTTGCGGTGGTTGTAGTGGTTGCTGGGATATTTACATTGGTGTGTTGTGGATGCCATATTTTTATATTTTCCCCCTTCTTTCTTCTTCTTCCCCCCCTTAGAAATATTTTGTTTCTCCTTCTTCCTTGAACCATTTTATTGTGCTCTCTTTAGGCCTATGTTTTCTACATATTGTGCCTGTACACAAACCTCCTCCACCGATTTGGGCTTGAAAAAAATCACTTGCTCAAGAAAATGGCAGTGTAGACCCACCAAATACTTGAGGAGTACATCTAGGGTATTTAGAAAAATACCCAAAATTATAACCATCTTCCTGAATTCTATGGTGTACTCCGGCACACTTCGGTCCAAATTTTTTCTGAAGTAATTCCACCGGAGCCACTGGTCCTCCACGTACCCAGTGGGATAAAACTATGACTTAATGAGGGTTTTCAAATACTCCCACTTAGTCACTTGAGGTTCTCCCTCCAACCTCGTGGTTTTTTTGTGGCTCTCCCTGCAAGTTAGTGTATGGCCCTCTAATTTTAGCTGCACGAATGAGATATTTTTCCCTTCCTCGATCTAATGGAAACTGAAATAAACTTCTAGTTCCTACAACCAGTGGTTCAAATTTACAGTGTCGATATCGCCATGGTATGAATAGATATTGAATTTGATTTCATTTTAAATGAGGATTATGGTTGGTTCACAACACTCGAACTGGGTTGATTTTTTTCAGGCTCTTTCTTCGATTCGTTCTCTATTTCTCTTAGATCTTCGAATCCCCATTCTAATTTTTTCTCTGCATTCGAGCCCCCATCTTCTTCAAATATCCCTAAATTGATGTTCAAGGTTGCCATGAGGAGGCTTAAATTGTCGTTGATATTTGTGAATTATTTTTCCATCCACGTAAAAATCACCTCTGCAAGATCACGAGGTTCATTTACATAGTCACCCATGATGAGGGTTTCATTATTTTTGGCCCCACTATTCGATATCCCTGCAATATCCAAAAAATACCCAAATAAAAATTATATGATACCAAATGATCCGTAAACTATCTAGTGGAATATCCATGGAATTTTACGAATATGGAGGGTTGATTACTAGTTCCTACAGGTTCGATTACTAGCTATTATAGGATCTGTGTTCAGTTCTATAGGATTGTTACCAATTGCTATAGGATTGGCTCGAGAGACGGAGAAAGGCTTGATTTGGTGCATTTTTTCCTCAAAAACCCCAAATTCATGAAAGTGTCTCCAACAGAGTGGTAGGTAGTGCATTCTCCTCACCTTCCCTACACACAAAGTTGGAGAAATTGGTTAGTTCATGTATCTAAAAGCATCCTATAGCAAACCCCCAAAATTGAAAATTTTCAAACCATGTTCTTTTCTTAAGTGAAAGGCGTGATATAAAATTAGTAAATTTGTCTTGTATGTGACATATAATTCTCTTTCCTTTAACTAAAAGAAGGCACCATTCCTCTCATCTATGTTTTGAAACCCTAGGTTTCTCAGAAATTAATCATTGACACAAAAAATCTTTGAAAAATCTTGAGAAAGCCACAGAACAAAACAGGGGAGCAGGCTTTAATAGGAGGGAACCAACAAACTCAAAAATAATCCATGAACACCCTCCTATCAGGGACATATACAAAAACCACCAATGGATGGAGTTCTTTATGATAATTAAAGGATACGATGATGAAATTACCCATGAATTTTCCATGGCCCTTCAACCTCAAGGGGAGGATAGTGCCACCACCATTGTGAGAGTGTTTTTCATACACTTAAATAAATAAATCATTAGTAGGGTGACCACATTGGATTTATGATTTAGACAGGGAAAAGTGGATAAAAAAAAATCCATCACATCTATAAAGAATTTATTCCTCCCCGAAAAGATCCAATTGAGGATAAAAATATATTTATAAGGGAAAGCCTTCCTTACCCATGGGATGAAGTATCCTACAACATCGTATGATGGAATGCTTAGTGTTGTTTATTCCTACTAGTTTAGTTTACTTTATGATCTTAAGTTCCAATCAAAATTTCCTATCCCAAGTATACTTATTATCCCCTATTTCCTTCTTCAATCCATAGTGGAAATGATCCAAAGAGTGAGAGAAGGGAAGCATAAATTCATTGCTCATAATGGGCTCATAAGACTCGTTTTCATGGATTCTTTGAGTCATGTATATAACCCTGTGTCTTGTATTAGTATGAATCTTTTGTCGAAGTGTACGAAAAAAAGACCACTTTAGCTACGCATAACTTATAGCCCTAACATCAAATATGGCTGCCAATATCTTCAGATCTGAAGTTAGTTGATCAAGACAAATGCTACAAAAATCCAGATCTATGCATAAAGAGACATTAAGCAGTAAAATTAAGGTTTTTCTCCATACATCCAATAGACAAGACAAGAAAAATATTTTTGAAATAATTTTTTGTATTAAGGGCACCTTGGAGGAAAACAAGAAGGTGTTTCCAATTCTCCTCAATGGGATGGGTTCTTGGAAGTCCTCAGCACTTCAGATCTAGTATTTCTCTCTCTTGTTGGTGTAGAAAACCCAGACAAAGATAGAACTCAAAGGGAGCTCACACAACAAATAATGGAAAATTTGACAATGATAATGGCTCAAAGTCGGACCAAGAGTATAGATCCAGAGTGATCTAATAGGCAACAAAAGGTGAAGAATGGTAGGAGAAACCCTCCTATTTATAACAAAATATTGGGTCATTCTAGATCTTGGTGCATGATTAAAATAACATTAACCAAATCTAGATCCACCTTTTATGGAATATTTTATTATATTTGTTGGAGGGAAAAATTATTTGACTTGGGTCAAATCCCTTTATTTGTAAATAATAAATAAATAAATGATTTATTTATCATTTTAAGGAAGTGGTTGAAAGATAATAAAATAAATAATGAATTATTTAATTATTTATGGGTGATTTAGTCATATTTAACAAGGAATATTATTTAAATAAGATTTAAATAATTATTCCTAGAAAATAATAAGATAAATAAAGATTTATCTAATTCATTTCTTTGTTTTGGGTTAAACATGACCAGGAATAATAATTAAATTATTGTTTAATTAATTATTCCTTGAGGAAAATCAAACAAATATAGGTTTGTTTAATATTTCTTTTTGGGGTTTCCTATTTAGACCATAAACAACCTAATAAATGTGTTTTATTAAGTTATTTTGGATAGTGAAAGAAATTTTACTTAGGGTAAAATTGGTCTTACATGGTGTACTTGGGTCCATCTAATGATAGTAGGTTAGATGACCAAAAAATGGTGTAACAAATTTCCCCCCAGCGTGCGAGTGTTAGGAGCAAATCGTATGACCGAAGTATGTTGTAAGAACTCAATCACCAAACATCAAAAAGGGAAGTCAGAGAGAGAAATCTAAGGTAGAATAATGTTCTAAAGAACTATATCCTGAGGAGACGAGACTTGTAGGTGCAACAAGTCTCTTTTTATGAGAGGGTACCTGTGCTAAAGGCGGCGGGGGAGGAATACCTATGCCCACCGAGACAAAGTACAAAAGAATAGTGTGTCTAGTAAACAGGGGACCGAACCATAAAGTACAGCTGGCATAAACATGAGCTAGATAAAATACAATGAGGGATCCCATATACATGTTGTGCCTGGGATAACAGCCAGGGCTTATACAATAATATCTGAGTACATGAGATACAAATACAACCCAAATTCCCCTATAAGTAGGGAAGGGCTCACAAAATATGACTGATACATGCAAATCAAAGAGGCGCTGCAAGCGGCTAAGGCCAACATCATCAAATATATGGAGCTGCATTGAAGGCTGCAATGAAGAGGTCATCCGGGCATGTGGGGGGCTACTTGCAGGGCCACCCCCTCATGAGAGCTGAGACATCTCACACACACCCGGGAATCACCAGAAGCTACTGCTGCATCACTGAACCATCAAGCATACAGATCTCGATCATGCTGAAAGGAGATGGAGTGGAGAAACAATCAAGTCAAAGGGAAATGAGAGATCCCTTTGCCTGATCCGAGGCACTGAACAAGAGTGGAAGCTGGAACCAAGGTACACCGCCCTCTAGACTTGTCTTCTGGAATGAAGGAGCTGATGTCGACAGAAGGAGGTCCGCCATGGGTGAGGCAATGAGAGATCCTCAACTAAGGCACGAGAGAAAATAGTAGAGCGACGGATAGACTAATACCAATGATGATGATGGAATGGAGGGGACTGAGTAGCGAATGGACGAATTCCCTTGCTAGATCATAAAGGGCATGAATGACATGGCAGCGACTGACACAGTATCATAAGGGATAGGGGATAGTGGGACTGATGGCCATAATGTGCGACGCAAGAGAGAGACCAAGCAATGAAGGATGGAGGACTATAGCGGGGTACAAAGGGACTCGGGATAGACTCCATGAATGCGATGATGACTCGGGACCATGAAAACATGAGTACAATATGGTAACTCATGACAAAAATCAACACGAACAAAGACAAGTATGGAGGAAAAGTGGTGCCCCAAGTACAAGTGTTGTAAGTGAGGAAATTTGATTTTGGGGGGAGGTGAAGTGACCCATCTTGGACAAAATGTGTCCTAGTGAAGTATCAAATCACAAAACACTAACAGATACCCATTTGAGGGCTCGGTGAGAGATTTCCAACGGTTCAGACGGTTTGTCAAACGGAGCTACGGTGTGGTTGCAGCAGGCGAAAGAAAAAACAAGGGTTCTCTTTTAATAAGGCAGTTTTCCCTCCAAATTCACTCAGTTGCTAGTGTTGTTGTGGTGAATGTAGAGAGGAGAGAAGGCCCTAAATCTTGTGGTGATCGTAGCGGACAAACCGACCGTTGGAATCGACATCCATCAGTTGCAGGTAAGAGGCCTAACCTTACTCTTTCATTTTGATGGATTGAAAGTTCAGATTAGGGCCCAGAATCTCAGGAACAGACCCTCTTTCACCTCTACGGTCGGGTCGCACTTTTTGGGCCAAAAAATGCAACCTGGGAAGCAGGTTTTGAGCCAAAATTTGCGACCTATCCCAGGATTGGGAAAAAAAAGTGTGACCTGGAGGATGAAGGAGATTTCAGTGTTGTTTTAGGGCTGAGATTTGGGTTTTTGTGATTGGTTACAGTGTTTCCTATCTGTATACTGACAAAGATGATGTGTTTGTGCAGATATGGAAGATATATGGGTCAACGGGAGAGAGAGAGACCTGGGTACATTACAGTCAGAGATCCAGGCAGATCAGGGTGTCCGTCGTGTATTGGCTAGATTTGGGGTTCTGAAGTTTTTGGAGAACCCTTTGATGAGAGCTGGGGAGCCCTTGTTGGCCCGAAATGTCAGTTATTGGGATCTAGATCATGAGGTCTTTGTAGTGCAGGGGCACAGGATCGAATTGACAGTCCAGGATCTGTATTTTCTGGCTGGTCTCCCGCCACTTGGGATGGTGGGAAATACGCAGCCAGTGTTACTGCGGGGGCGGAACATCATGGAGTTTGTGGAGTGACATTGTCGACCGGGTCTCCAACTTAAAGGGACTCGGATACTGATCGGGGACCTAGAGAGATTAGAGACCCGTACAGTGGCCACAGCGGTGCTGTGGATCCTGGGCAACCAGGCACTCCATCACATCACTGGGGGACAGATGATGATTGTGGAGAGTGTGTTGAGTGGGACCTACTATGGGTGGGCCCAAATGATGTTGGTGTCGTTAAAACGACAACTGTCGCTTTGCAAGCGGCAAGTGAACCATGATTGCTCATATGGGAATTTATTGTGCTCCTTCTTTTTTGAGAAGATCCCGACCTTATGACCTCATATACAACTCCCAAATGGGGGCTCGAGAGAGCCCAGGATGCGTCGGTGGGGGTGATTACTGTGCAGAGGAGGAGGAGGGGCAGTTGGATGGGTGTTTTTACCTGAGTTCTTTGCCCATTGGGATCAGATTTCGTTATACATAGACGACTATCGCTATAGTGGGATGAGTTATTGTGGGGATCCAGACCTACCACTTCCGCCTGGTCGAGTATGGGGACCCGATGGTAAGTGACAAGTGACTACTCTTTTTTGGGCATGTTAAAGTTATTGAATAGTAGATAAGGTACTGATTCATGTACTTTTGGTATGCAGATATAGCTTCAGTAAAACCGGCCGGATATATGGGACGACCGGCAGCATCAGGAGCTGCAGGCCCAAGTGGATCGAGAGCGGCACATAATGAGGATGCGGTCGCCCTCCTAGAGGACATCCTCCGTAGAGGCGAGAGGTTGATGACTGGTCTGTTAGAGCGCGGTTGGAAAGACTTAGACGACCAGTACATAGAGCCATGTATTGGTCTACCCTCGGAATGGCGAGGTGTCATGCGGCGCATGGGGATGGTCGGTCAGGGGATACATGATCTACAGGCTGCAGGAGCAGAGCCATTGGCTCAGGATCCGCCAGATAGTGATTAGGTGTGGGACAGGTGGTGCCCCCTAGTGTGTATGTAGGGACAGGTGGTGCCCCCAGTTTTGAGTTTTTTGTAACATGCTATGGGCATGTCATATGTATCAAAATAGATGGACTCTAAACACATGTTTTGCGACACATATTATGGATATGCATTTTTTTGATGATTACAAATGTTATTGTCTTGTATAAAATGTGTGTGATAAATGCCAATCTAGAACATGGTTTGCAATGCTATCTACATAGTGATTTTGTTCTCAAGGTACATGGTTGAAAGTTATGGTTTCAAATTCACGTATCAAGAGTTTCACTCATAAATATTGTCTAAAGAGGATAGGATTATGCACATGATAGACACCATTTAGTTTCATGACAAGAAGTAGGCAGATGGAGGATGCGATGAGAGAGGGCATGGGCTAAGAGACCACGCACTGCATCATATTCGTCCTGATTATTGGTGGCAGTACCAATGCAGACCCCATTCGAGAGAAAAAGGGCATGCAAGGGGGTGAAAATGGCCCAACCTACCGAGGCTAGATTCTGGGAGTAACGACTTGCACCATCAGCGTAACCGATATAGGGTGGGGATAGGAGGTCCTGCGGAATAGTGTTACAAGACAAAAAATGGGAGGAGGAGGAACAATGATGGCAGCGTGAGTGTATAGTAGACATCGAGCGGCAACTGCGGGAGGGAGTGCGATGGGCAGGATGGCTATGACTCATACACTAATTAGATGGTGGTATATGAGGGCTATAGGAGGTATGGCTGGGACTCGAGCTGTGGAGGTCAACATAGATACGGGTGGTGTTATCCCGTTTATAGGCGGGAAGGATGAGGTCATGGGTGGAGAAGGCTTCCAAGAGGGCATCCTGACGGGAAAAGAGGGGATGATGAGAGGAAGGGAAACCACATGACGTAGCAAAGCTACCTATATCATCTATATAGGATGAAAGGCTAACATACGGATCGTCACGGGGGATGACAGAGGAAAAGATAAATAGATGGTCAAAAGATGTTGAGCCTAGGGTGGTTGCTGAAGGGGGGTCGAGCGAAACAACAGGGGAGGAATCCGAGGGAATGTTCCTCGAGGGTCTCATGGATGATGATAGGTAGAAAATGGAGGTAGTAGGCTCCGACATCTGGACATCAGGGGGGGGAATGTCGATGGGAGCGAGTGGATCCTCAGACTAACCTGAAGCATACTGCGCAAGTATGGGAGAGGTGGATTGATTTTGTTCAACCTCATACTCTCGAACTACCTCTAAAGAGGCGCAGTAATGCGTTAGGTGAGGACAATGCTGGGAGTAATGGCCATGGACACCGCACAGAGCACAAGGTTTGTTGCTGCGGATAATCTTGGGGTTCTTGGTTATGGACAAGGAAGGAATAGAGGCTTCAAGGACCGTAGACTCAGGGAACGTGACTTTAACCATGGGTTGAATACGAGGAAATTTAGGACAAGCATGGGTGGCGTGACTGACGACATCACACAAAGCGCAAGGCTTTGTGGGCGGAGGAGGGGCTGGGTCAGTCGGGGTGGCCTTGTCTTTGGATGCCCCCTTGCGAGCTTTGCCTTTTTTTCCCGGGAAATGTCACGACAAGAGAAGGGTCCTGTGGAGGTGCTGGGGGCACAATGGCAACACAGGAATTGAAGGGGACTGGTTGAACCGGTGTCAAAGCAAGGTAGGGTTTGGGGTGACCAGGTGGGGTAGCGGCTAGAGGGTCAAGGTACCAGATGGGTATACCCAGGGTCAGGTTGGGGAGAGAGAGGGTGGCCATGATGGGGACTGTATAGACTCTGGGAGGGGGAGCAAGGAAAGGTATCTGACCAGCAGGATAATGACCAGAAGGGACGGCTCCGAGATGTTTGAGGCCTCGGGAAACCGACCCAGGAGGATAGAGGGGTTCAGGGATACCAGTTGTAGGAGGAGGGCCAGAAGGAGGAGGTTCGGCTAGCTGAGATGAATGGCTAGGAGCGAGATGCGGTGGGCGAGGTTGAGTCTGAGGTTGCTGACTAGCCGAAGCGGGCCGCTTAAGGGCAACCCAAGATGATTGCATCATGCAAACATTCGATAAGCTGGGATCAGAGACATGAGGAGGAGGGAGACCAGGGAAAGTTCCAAGCAAAGAGGAGTCTTTGTAGACGCCGAGAGAGACACTGTTCAAGGAATCGACAGTTTTTTTATTGGCTATAGAAGAGATGGTCGTCTTAGGGGAGGTCTAAGACTTTGGCTCATGATATGTCAACTGGTCAATGGTGACTATATTTCCATTGTGAGGAAAAGAAATCTTGTGAAAAACCGTATATGGGACAGCAGACATGGCATAGGTGTAGCTTTTCCCCAAGAGAATGTTGTAATCTAGAGGGGCGTCGATGACTTCGACGTCAACACAAACAGTGCTGACCGCAAGAGTGATAGGACAATTACAGAAGAGGCCAATGCGCTGGGAGGCGTGGCCATCCCACGCTCGAAGGGTGATCGTGGAAGGGGCCAACTCAAGAGATCCGAGTTGCTTCCAAACCGAAGTGGACATCACACAGGTGGATGCCCCCTCATCAATTATACACCGAGAAACGTTAGCGTTCTGGATTTTGACTGGGATTTGGAAGGCTATGGAAGCAGGAAGAGGAGGATGTTCTAATTGATGGGCGTCGAAAACAATCATTTGGTCATCATTAGGATCTACAACACCCATGGCAGATAGTAGAGCCTTCTTTTGGGAAGGGCATGACTGGAGGAGTTCCAATGTGGAAATGGCAGCAGGAGACTGTGCCAAATCATCTACTATGTTATACGAATGAGCAGCTCGACCAGGAGTAGCATTTCGGCGTAATGGTCCCTTGGGAAGCTTGGTATGAACCTCAACTTTGGGTTGAGGGATATGTAAGGGACCATTGGATGTCGAAAGAGGCTCTGTAGAACCTGAAGAAGGGGACTCAGAGGCAGACTGAGTGAGAGGCTTGGGGTACTGGCGAGACCGAGTTTGAAGGTTAAGGTCAATGGTTGGAGATGGATCAGAGTTCATCATGAGGATCTAGTAATCGAAGGAACCAGAAGGGGAACATTGAGTGGTGACCTGTCCGTCAGGTGGTTGGGTAGCCACGAATCCTTGCTGGGGGAAAGGATCGGTAAACACAGCCGGTTGAGTAGTGGCCACATTAGGGGGAGCATGAGGGGAGGCATGTTGTCCTCGCAATGTGGCTTTAGACTCCCACATCTGCCGCATCTGTGGTAGAAGGGGACAATCCTGAGTGTAATGACCGTAAACACCGCAACACGAACAAGTCTTATTTGTGAGAATAGGCCTGTCCGGCTTGGGCTGAGTGCCCTGTTGCTGGTTAACAGTGTTAGGGTCAAGACCTTGAGGATTGGGTCCACGAGTACCAGGGGTAGATTGATTTTTATTTCCTTTCTGCCTTCTTTGAGAGGAGGGGGGATTAGTCGCGCCCTGTTGTGAAAATACTTGCCCTAGAGGGGGCTGTAGGTGCTGTTGCTGGGGTTGAGAAGGCAAGGGATGTGGAAGTGCAAATACTGGAGGAGCTAGAGCACCAGGCTGCAGATAAGGATAATGGTTAGGTTGGGAAACATTGAGGTAAGCAGGAGGTTGGGCAAAAGGATGAGACATGCCGTATCCTGGATACATGCTACCTGGAGGGGGAAAAGTGCTAGAGGTGTTGGCCCCTCCCGGAGGGAGACCATATCCCATAGGAGGTTGAGCATATGGATAAGAAAGGGCTCCAACGATACCGTCGGCGGAATGAGATGCCCCCGGGGCGTTAGCGCCATCGGGCCTGGGGAGGTCAAGAAGGACGGTATAAACATAACCAGACTGAGCATAGATCAGGTCATATTTCAAGGCTATCTGGAGGGCGGCTTCTTCGGTTTGGGGGAAATGGGAGGCGACATATTTTCCAATGGGAGGTAAGAGAGTGCGAAGTAACCAGTCCATATAAACCCGATCTTCAAAGGTGGGAGCTCGATATAGGCTCCTTCTTCTCCACCATTCCTAGACATGAGTGGAAAGGCGAGTTGAAGAGGATTGACAGAAATAAGTCAAAAGCTCGGTACCAGAGTCGTATCGGAGAGGAGGCGATAAGATAAAAGGCTTGGGCGGTAATTCGCAAGGTGGTATGGGAAGAGGTGGCCTAATCAACATACCATTTAGAAGCTTTGCCGTAAGCGTGCGTTGGAACAGCCAGAGACGGATGGAATCATTGGTAATGGAATTGGAGGAACACCACATGTGGAAAGATCGGACATGGTTGGTTGGATCTTCTTGTGAGGCCTTGAGGCTTGGGGATGTCGGAAGGGGAGCTTGGTTGGCATAGCGGGCCAGCCAACATCGTGGTGGATAGGGTCATTGATCAGGCGGTTGAAATCGGGGGAGGTTTGAGGGCACATGCATGTAAGGGAGTAAAGGTGCAGCCGAGGTAGTTCCTGTGGCAGTTCCGCTAGTAGTAGTCCCGACATTAGGGCCAGGATTACTGCCAGCGTTAGGCCCTGGACTAGACATAGTGAAGGTGAAAGTGGGGAGAACCAGAACTAAAAGGAGAACCCAATGAATTAGAAGAGGATTCGGAGTGCGGACTTGGAGGAGGACTAACTCGACGATGGCGGGAAGGAGTAGGTTGACTGACCGGAAACTGAGGGTGAAGGCCAAGAAGTCTCCGGGATGTGCGCCTTGGGGGCGCAATGGTGACAACACAAACATGGCACAAGGGGAAGAAGAACTACCAACAAAGGTAGGGAGTGCCGAATCAAGTGATTACAATGTCGAAACAAGGGCAGAAAGGTGCAATGTCAATTGATTTTACAATGTTTTAAAGTCTTTGCCTGGCGGTGGTAACCAGGCTCTTCTTCGCTTAGGGTGAGTGTGTGGTGTGCGTTAATTTTAATTTTTAAACCCTGACGTTTTGAGAGCAAAAGAAAAAGTGTGCTGCGTAACTGAAAATAAATCTGCAGAGAACAGTATATAATGCTGAAATAACATAAAATTAACAGCTAACAATGCATCGATCTAACCCAAAAATGCGGGTCTCTCAAAACTAGTCTAACGGAGGGAAAAAAATCTAGTCAAAACACACTAAAAAGAGGCCAATAGATCTAGGGTCGAGAGGGACAGGGATTTAAAGGAGAAATCTGCTGAAAAGAGGTGCAGAACACAGCCAAGAGGCAGAGGCAAGGTGGCTGTAAAAAAGGAGGAAATCAGCAAAAATTAGAAGGGACAAGGAGGAGGCCCTAAAGGTAGATCCAAACAAAACTTCAGGAGGTGATTTGAAAGGGAGAAGAGCTGATTAAAAGGGATCTGAAAAGGAGGTATCAAATCTGAAAAAGGGAAGGCTGAAACTCTGAAAAATCAAACACCTGAAACAACTAAAAATCTTCCACCAAAAGTGGAGGGTACTGAAGCCCTAGGCGGATTGTTCCCACTTAGATGAGAAAAACAAATCAGAAACAGGTCTAGACGGGCTGAGACAGAGGTTGGAAAACCCTGACAGAAGCTTCAGAAAAACCTAGAAAAAGTGCAGAAAAATAGCAAAAAAACTGGCAGGTCGCAGGTTCTGACCTGTTTTATGTGCAGGTCGTAGATACTGGGAAGAAAAGTGCGACCTGGAGTCCAGGTCACAGTTTCTGGGCTGAAAAGTGTCACCTGAAGCTCCGGGTGTCCCGGCGGCAGATTTCTGAAAAAGTTTTCGTCTCAGGTGCGGATGATGTCTGTCACCCGCGCAATAGGTCCATAAACACGCAGAAGTTAGAAATTTTAATGTTTTAGGGTTTTATAGGTGAAAAACAACATAAAAATATGAAAAAAAAAAAGCTGAAAAGAAACCCTAGGGTCTGAAGTAGCTGGATATGCAGGAATATGAAAAACGACAGCGGTCGTAATTGAAAACCCATGTGGAGTCGCCAGTTGTTAGTATGAATCTTTTGTCAAAGTGTACGAAAAAAATACCACTTTAGCTACGCATAACCTATAGCCCTAACATCAAATATGGCTGCCAATATCTTCAGATCTGTAGTTAGTTGATTAAGACAAATGCTGCAAAAATCTAGATCTATGCATAAAGAGACATTAAGCAGTAAAAGTAAGGTTTTGCTCCATACATCCAATAGACAAGACAAAAACAATATTTTTGAAAGATTTTTTTGTATTAAGGGCACCTGGGAGGAAAACAAGAAGGTGTTTCCAATTCTCCTCAATGGGATGGGTTCTTGGAAGTCCTCAGCACTTCAGATCTAGTATTTCTCTCTCTTGTTGGTGTAGAAAACCCATACAAAGATAGAACTCAAAGGGAGCTCACACAACAAATAATGGAAAATATGACAATGATAATGGCTCAAAGTCAGACCAAGAGTTTAGATCCAGAGTGATCTAATAGGCAACAAAAGGTGAAGAATGGTAGGGAAAACCCTCCTATTTATAACAAAATATTGGGTCATTCTAGATCTTGGTGCATGATTAAGATAATGTTAACCAAATCTAGATCCACCTTTTATGGAATATTTTATTATATTTGTTGGAGGGAAAAGGTATTTGACTTGGGTCAAATCCCTTTATTTGTAAATAGTAAATAAATAAATGATTTATTTATCATTTTAAGGAAGTGGTTGAAGGATAATCAAATAAATAATGATTTATTTAATTATTTGTGGGTGATTTAGTCATATTTAACAAGGAATATTATTTAAATAAGATTTAAATAATTATTCCTAGAAAATAATAAGATAAATAAAGATTTATCTAATTAATTTCTTTGTTTTGGGTTAAACATGACCAGGAATAATAACTAAATTATTGTTTAATTAATTATTCCTCGAGGAAAATTAAACAAATATAGGTTTGTTTAATATTTCTTTTTGGGGTTTCCTGTTTAGACCATAAACAACCTAATAAATGTGTTTTATTAAGTTATTTTGCATAGTGAAAGCAATTTTAGTTAGGGTAAAATTGGTCTTACATGGTGTACTTGGGTCCATCTAATGATAGTAGGTTAGATGACCAAAAAATGGTGTAACATCTTGGGTATAGTTGTAATACATGGATAGGGAGGCCTTCATTGAAACTCAAGCCCAGGCTCTACTAGAACATGAAGATGCCACAAAATATAGCTCTACTAAAGAAGAGGTTGGAGAAGAGAAGAATGGAAAAAAGGGAGAAGAGGGTGATGAATAAAAGGAAGAAGATAAATAAGAGGCAACAAAAGATACGCTTTGTGAACCTTTTACGCCTCAAAAGAAGACTAAATAAGAAAACAAAAGTAAGCCTTTCAAAAAGAAACATTGAATAAGAAGTGGGTACCACCTTGGAAGCCCTTAGCCCACCTATCAAAATAAAAAAGGGGTAGCCTAGGAAATGTCCCTTGTGTTTAAAAATGAGGGAGGAGAAGAGCCACAAGATTTACATGAGCGTGATCCTCAACCAAATCTTGTGTCCTACTATAAATTTTATGAACAAGAACAAATCATCCCCACTAAATTTGTAGTGCCCATTATAATTGAGCTAGATAAAGAAAGAAGTCAAACCGATAGAGGGATGCACATTTCTAAGTATAAGGGACTTTAGGATGTGGGCCTCATGGAAGATAAAATGAATAATATGGGTGAATAAATGGATAACTTTAGGCTGAGAGAGAAAACCATGAGGGAGAAATTTCAAATGGAAAACCACATATTACAAGACTTGTTCTAGGAGAAATAATTATAACTTTCAGCCATGGAAAGCCTAGCTATGGAGACCACTGAATGCATAAATCCCTCAAAAAAATATTCCTTTTTCCTCAAAGATAAGTGGCTACAATTTCAAATCAAAACCTTGGAACAATATGGTTCACCACCCTTCCAACACTACAAGTAGTTTATTGAACTTTGTCACAAGGGTAGTGTGGAAGAATAGGATATGATGGCAGATTTTTACATGCACAACCTCATATTTATTGACATGAAATTTTGGGATGAACATGTTAGGATGGTGGATGTGTAGCTGATGGAATTAGCCTCTTGGTTGACCCATGAGGAGGGAAGGGTTGAAGAAGGAAAATGATGATATCCAAGAAGACTAAAAAGCCCCTATGGATCAAAGCAGAGTTGAGGGCTCCTCACCTTGTCATCAAAAACCACGAGCTCATCTATAAGGATCCTATATTGGCACCACTTTATGTTTCATAATGGGTGGTTGTGTTAGTGTTGGCTTTGATTTTAGAAAGATTCCATAGTGATCCATTGATATCTGCAAGATTCTGGTAGAGAATCATGATAGTATCGGGCTTATTGAAAAGCCATTAAATGATGTCTATGATGGTTGGGGTGTTAGCATTCCAAGCACAAGAAGAAGGATCCAGAAGTAGAGTGTGGAATATTTTTTGGAGTCAAATTAGAGGCATCAAATGTGCTCCAAGTCTACATCGCACCCTACACATTGTAATGTGATCTGGAAGAGATTTCCAAAGATATGCGAAAATCCAAAAATGGGTTCCTGGATCAAAATATATGGTCTTCTAAAGTTCAGGACTTGAAGCCTTCAGAAGGATGAAATATCGGAGGTGCGAGCTTCAGAACTCCAAAATATCATAACATCTGAGATATAGCGATATCAGAACATCTGAGAACCATCATATCGTAGCATCAGAAGCCAGAGGTCATCGACATATCGGAGGCCAACAAATATCAGCACATTGGAATATCGGAGGTCGACGAATATCCAAGATATCGAAAAATCGGAGGTCTGGGATATTGAAACATCAGAGGTCTTGAATATTGTAACTTCTTGATAGAGTTTCCTTAAGAATTTTTGAAATCCAGCATGCTGATAAAACTAAAAAACACTAATGAATCCTTGAGGAAAATTAACGAAGGTTTCAATGGTGAAGTCAAGGTATGGCGAGTCATCCTCTCTCTCTTTTGATAGGCCACATGGCAACATGAGATTAGCTCTTATAATATGAAATGGAAGATGATGTTAGCATGATGTGGCAGTATTATAGGATACGTGGAATACATAATCAATGTGGTTGGGTGGCCTTGTGGGCCAAAGGAAGGTGACATGTGGAAACACTGTAGAGGCACCACGTGGAGTGATGATACACCCATGACATCATATCAGAGATCCACATATCGGAAGTTGAAGGATCTCACAACTCCTCTAAAATCGCTCATATTTAAATTTATGATGGAATGGCTCTGATGTAATGTTGGAACATGGTCCAATGGGAAGCAGTTCTAAAAGAGCTAAAATCTAAAGGAACCAAGAAAATCATAGAAGTATAATATCACAATAACTTAATTTTGAAATTTGCGACAAAGAGTTCTCTGATCATGTAAACCTATGGGTTGAAGACTCCGATATTATGGCTTAGTGGTGTATTCAAGGATGGATGGGCCAGTAGCGAATTAAATTATTGTGCAATATATTTGGTTCATGAGATTAATGACGATAGTAAGGTTGTTTGGTTAATACAACATAATGACTACACAGGTGATTTAAGAGAAGTTTGTTCTGAGCCTTGGAATAAGCCACCACTAATCTTTCGTCCATGCCTCAGTGAAATAAATAGTGTATAGAATCCGTGTCGAAGTATAGTTTAGGCATGAGAATTTAGGAATAAGCATGGAGAGTTTAACTAGATTAAGAAGGTGGATTGATAATTTAATTCTTATTAAGGGGAAGTTATCATGTGCCCATACCTATAATTATGTATCTGACGAGATTAATTAGGAAGACACAAACACAACAATATTTGTCACACAAAGAAACACTTGAGTGGTTTGCATGAAAATTAATAAGACGAGACTGGGAATTACGTGGAAGAGGAATAAAAATCTCAGAAGTAATTAAGAAAATTGAGAGAAAACAAAAAAGTTGAATTTTTTGTGAAGTGAGTGTTGAGTGCATGGGAGAGCACAAAGGCGGAGGTTATCGAGAAGCAATAGAGGATGTGCTACGAGACAAAAAAGTGTGGATCATGTGCTGAGATGAGCAGAGTGTAGAAGGAGCGAATGCGCGAGACTGGTGGAGCTAATGATTCTGCAAAGGCCCTAGAGTAGGAGATAGTGTTGTGACTCAGTGAATTGGTATTTTCCTTATTTGTAAAAGTCCTATGTTTCTCAGTTTGAAAATTGTATGAAATAGTAGAGTGATGGTAATAATAGGTAGTGGCATGCATTCAAAGAGGTTTTTGCCTCTTGGAAATTTTTTTATTTCTATATAAAGGGGGTTTGTGCCTCTAGTGAGTGGGTGCTCACAAAACAACTGATGTAATTAAGTGGGCACTTCATTTACATCTTAAAACAACAAAAAATTGGTGGTTTTTACCCTTTGGGTTTCCATGTGAAAATACCTATGTCTATGTGTGAATGTGTTGATCTCGAGAATTGTTGTTGAACTTTTGAGTGCTTATGACCTACTGCTCATATATTTGTGAATGAGTGCTCTTAGAATTAACCGACAATAAAGGGGACTAAGTAAGAACATATTCAAACATATATAGTTGTAAATAATTAGACAATTACTAATTCAGCCCCTCTCAGTAACTAATTATACCAATAGTTGGTATCAGAGCTACGTTCCTTCAAAAACAATCTAAGCACTAGAAGGTAGATCCATAAGGAATTATGTCTAGGAAAGAGAATCAAGAGGCTTATTCAAGCAGAATACCAATATTTGATGGGAAAAAATTTTCCTTCTCGAAAGTAAGGATGGAAAATTACCTAATTTCCCTGGGAGTAGTTATGTGGAAACAATGCTAAATCCAAAAAAGATATTCTTTTTGGTCTTAGCAAATAAAAACTTGTAAAAGTTATGAATTATAAATCTACTACGGAAGTGTGGCCAAAGCTTACCCAGAGTCATGAATGGGATGAAAAGGTCAAGCAAGCCAAGATGCAAACCTTTAGAAGGAGGTTCGAGATCCTGAGAATGGGGAAAGATGAGAGTATTGCATATTACTTCCTTAGGGACGATGAAGTCACCAATATGATTAGAGGTCTAGGTGAATAAGTCAAGGAAGGAATGGCTGTACAAAAAATCTTAAGATATTTTCCCATGATATATAATACCAAAGTATCGGCTATTGAAAAATGGCTAATTTGAAATATCTCAAGATGGACCAGTTGCATGGCACTGTCTCTTCCTATGGGATGAGAGTTGGAAAGGAGAAGTCAGCACCAAAGGAAGCAATTTCTAAGGTGTCCAAAAATGGGAAGGAGCTCAAAAAACATGAAGAGTGTTATAGATGTGAATCTAATCAAGAATTGGCTCAGTTGGCAAGGAAACTCAAACATGGCTCAAGAAAATATAAAGGGAAGCTTCCCTTTAAATGCTTTGATTACGGAAGAGTGGAAATTTTTTCGTCCAAATTCCCCTATAAAGAAAGTGTTGGAAAGGAATATGATCAGAAGCTAGAAAATAAGCCTCAGAATCAACATAAGAAAAGGTTCTATAAGAAAAAGGGTTTCTACTCCAAAGAACAAAGCTCAACACCATAATCAGATCACAGAAACTCTTCAGAGGATGACTCAAATAATTTTCTACTTATGGCCTTCGAAACAGACTCCAAGAAACTGAGTATTGTTGACTGTGAAGAGGAAGAAGGCGTAGTTGACCTCGTAGGTGAACTCATTAATTCCTTTGATGAGTTAAAGAAAGTGAGTAAGAAGAATAAGTTGCTAAAGGAACAACCGCAATGTGATGAAGAAGGAATGTATAACTCAGATAATGATATAACTCAAATAATCATGTAACTCAAATAATGTATAACTCAGAGAAATGTCAAAGTCTTGAGGCATATATTGCCTCTCTACGATCGGATCTAAAGGTAAGGAATATTGGGAATGGTATAAATGATAATTTCGTTGAAGGCACAAGAAAATTAGATCAGATTCTAAACATCCAAAGGCCCTAAGGAATTAGAACTAGTCTATGATACTCAAAATAAAAAGGTTCTTCCACTAAAAATATGAAATACAGGTCCACAGGTTTCGACCAATCACATGGTTATGAAAAGAAGAATCGAGAGAAGGTTGGTGAAAATATAAAGGAAATGGGACAAAGAGGATATCACCAATGGAGATTGAATCAATCAAACATGCATCCAAGGTACTCTCATGCAAAAAAATGTAAGATTTTAAATAGTAGGCATGCCTATCTCTTTTATGGTCATTCCTATAAATGTCATATCTTTGGACACAAACCTGTTGATTTTAGAATGATCAAATTTGAAAGAGATGAAAATTATTGATATAATAAATATCAAAACTTCAAAGCTTTAAGCTATTCTCTCATAAATCAGAATGTATTCTCTCCCATGTTAAGTGAAGTGGAATGCTTCAAATGAAATAATTTTGGGCAAAACTCCAGTGAGTATAAATGTAGGTTTGAATACATGTCCAAACCACAAAATTTCAGGCATTCAGCTATCTAAAAGGATAAAGGGAGTTGGAAACGAACAACTAAGAAAAGCATATCGTGTGGACTAGCACTACCGGCTCATAATCGAGAAAGAAGATCATATTTGGATATTGGTTTTTCCAAACATATGACTAGGGACAAAAGAAAATCTTGTCACTAAAGGAAAATGACAGAGGAAATAATTTCACCTTTGGAAACAATGCTCTAGAAATAATCAAAGGTGAAGGTGTAGTCAACCTTGATCCAAAGAAAAAAGCAAAAAATGTGCTATATGTAGAATGTCTCAAGCACAATTTGTTGAGTTTTATCCATATGTGTGATAATGGCTTCGATGTGACCTTTCAATCGAAAGATTTTGATATCCACAACATGAAGAACAAAAAAATAGTGGGAAGGGAAATATAACCCACAATAATATATATATTTTTGATGACACCAGATTCAACTGCTATTTACGCAAAGAAAATGAAGCACGATTGTGGCACAGGAGGTTAGGGAATATGAATTTTTAAATTTTGGTAAAAATCAGCAAGATAAGAGTTGTGAAAGGACTACTAATACTGTGAAAGCATGATAACTCCATATGTAAGTCATGTCAGTTTGGAAAATAAACTAGGACCCATTTCAAGACGAAAGAGTTCTCCTCATCCAGACCTCTGAAGCTCATTCACACAGACATTTGTGGCCCAAATAGAACAAATAACTTGATAGGATAAAGGTAATTTGTGCTTCTCATTGATGATTTTACTAGAGCCACCTGGATTGTGCTTCTAAAAGAAAAATTATAAGCATTCAAGAAATTCAAGAAATCTAAGGCTCAAGTAGAAAATGAGAAAGACTTAAAGATACCATTCTTAAGATCAGACAGAGCAAGAGAGTACATATCAGGATAATTTGAGGAATTTTGTGAAGAGAATGGAATCAGAAGGCAGTACTCTGTGGCTAGAACTCCATAGAAAAATGGAGTGGTGGAGAGAAAGAACAGGATTGTCCAGGAAATGGCCAAATAAATTTTGGATGAAGCAGGCATGTCAACCATCTTCTAGGGAGAAGAAAACTATGCAACAGTATATCTGTCCAATAGAAATAAACTTAGGCCTAATAGTAATGAAACTCCCTATGAGTTATGGAAGGGAATACTTGCATCAGTTAAAAATATAAAGGTGTTTGGAAGCAAGTCTTTCATCAAAAGAAATGATAAGAATATTGGAAATTTTGTTTCTCATGCTGATGAGGGAATATTACTCAGGTACTCTATTTGGGGAAAAGGACTTAAATTTTATAGGAAGCGTACAAAGAATATTGAGGATTGCATTGATGTAATAATGGATGATATGGGGGGGGAAATTGAATCCTCCATAGAAGAGATAAACTCTGAGAATGAATACAATATGGATAATAGAGATTTACATCAAGAATAAACAAGATCAGATTGTGAACATTAGATTTCAAGCACAACCTCAAGGCAAAAGACACCCTCCAAGTATGTATAGAAAGAGTATCCTGAAAGTCAAATATTGGGAGACCAAAGTCATGGCATTCAAACCTGGAGGAAAATTATTGGGAGTCTGCTCTACTGAAATCTAGCTCTTATATCACATATTGAACGCAAGAATCTCAATAAAGCTTGCGAGGACAAATTCTGGGTGAAGGAAATGAATGAGGAACTTGATAAAATTGAAAATAATGGTACCTCAGAGCTAGTTCCAAGATCAAGAGAGAAAAATATCATCGGAACCAAATGGGTTTTAAAAAATAAGATGAACTAACAAGGTCAAGTAATCAATAACAAGGCTCGTTTATTCTACAAAGGGTGTGCTCATATAGAGGAAATATATCTCGAGGAGACCTTTGCACCAGTGGTTATACTGGAAGCAATTATAATTTTTCTATCATTTTCCAGTCACAAGAACATCAAAGTATATCATATGGATGTGAATTTTGCATTCCTCAATGCAAATATTCAGGAAGAAGTTTACATTGAGCAACCGGAAGGTTTTATGCTCACCACAGAGGAATTATTTCTATGCAAAATGAAAATTTTTTTATATGGACTCAAATCATGTTCAAGATCCTCGTATGAGGGGCTGGATAAATAACTTCAACAAAAATGTTTTAGAAAAGGGACTGTGGATAGTAATTTTTAAATAAAGGCTAAAGGTGACCATCTACTTATTGTAGTGGTATATTTGGATGACATGATCTTTAGCAGCGATGTGGAACAGCAGGGGCATCAATTTGAAAAACGTATGCAAACAGAGTTTGAAATTTCCATGATTGGAGAGTTGTAATTTTTCTTGGGACTGCACATCCCTCAATCTCAAAAAGGAGAGTTTATATCCCAGTCCAAATACCTCTGAGAAAGTTAGAAATTTTTTGGGTGGGAACATTATAAAGCACACCCGTGGTTATAGGTTGCAAGTTGTCTGAAGAAGATGAGACACCCCTAGTAAATCAAACATAATATAGATCCATGATAGGAAGTCTATTGCATCTTACAACTTCCAGGTCATATATCATGTAGGCCATGCGATTTGTAGCCAGATTTCAAGATTTTCTGCATGAAACTCATGTTGTTGTTGTCAAAAGGATTTTAAAATACCTTCAAGGTAAAACATAGTATGGCCTGTGGTATCATAAAATAAAATAATTTAAGTTGAAATCCTACAATGATGCTAACTGGGCTGGCAGTCTAGATGAACAAAAAATCACTTCAGGTGTAGCCTTATTTTTGGGGAGATGCTTAGTGTCATGGGTTTGCAAGAAACAACCTTTCATCTCTTTATTGACCGTTGTAGTAGAATATATTGTTGCTGCCACCTGTTGCACAAAAATTATATGGATGAAATAGACTTTGATGGATATGAAGGTATAGTTGACTAATACTACTCCAATCATGTGTGATAATACAAGAGCCATCAGTATCTCTAAAAATCCCTTCATGCATTCCAAGACAAAGCATACCCCGATTAAGTTTCATTTTTTAAGGGAGAAAGTTGCAAAAAATGTTGCCAGACTTGAGTATATGGACACTAAAGAGAAATTTGAATATATCTTTACCAAGCCACTAGCAAGAGAACGATTTGAATATCTTAGGAAATAGATATGATTTATGACTCCTCCCTCCAAATGACTTCATTTTGGTAAGGGCTGGTAGCTACTTAACATGTGGGGCTCATGGAAGAGTAGACTGTAATGGTTCAAGGGGAGTATTTAGGAAGTTCTATTTTCCATTGATGACAAAGGTGGAGAATATTGGAGAAGTCCATGCCTAGCTTGAGCGGGAGCTTATGGTGTTTCTATCAATGCCAAAGTGGGAGATTGTTGGATAATGGGTGGATGTGTTAGTGTTGGCATTGATGTCAACAAGATTCCATAGTGATGCATTGATATTTGCATGCTTCTTTTAGAGAATAATCATAGTAGCAGGCTTATTGAAAATCCATTAGATAATGTCTATGATAGTTGGGGTGTTAGCATTCCAAGCACAAGCAGAAGGGCCGAGAAGCAGAGCGTAGCATAATTTTTGGAGTCACCTCAGAGGAAAAAAATGTGCTCCAAGTCTACGTCGGACCTACTAATTGGAAATTTCTCTGGAAGAGCTTTCCAACAATATGCATAAATCCAAAAATGGGTTCCTAGATCAAAATATATCGTCTACTAAAATTCAGGTCTTGAAGCCTTCAGAAGGATGAAATATTAGAGCTAGGGGCATTGGGACTCCAAAATATTGGAACATCGGTGATATAGCGATATCGAAACATTGAAGGATTCTCATATCAGAGCATCAGAAGCCGGTGGTCATCGACATAACGAAGATTGGAAAACATCAATGCATTTGAATATCAGAGGTTGGCAAATATCTGGGATATTGGAACATCAAAGGTTTGGGATATCGGAACATCAAAGGTCTGGAATGTTAGAACTTATTTATAGATATTGTGATGCCATGAAAATTGGAGTAGCAACTTTGGGGAAAACCACTCGGTCGGGGACTTAAAAACTGTCCCTTATCCATTTGAGATGGTGGCTCTGACTCGATTTATTGGACCAGTTTCCCAATGAAATATAATTTTGTGGATGGATGGTATTCTAACTGATTGTGGCATGATAAATGGGAGTGATAAA
Organism: Pinus albicaulis; assembly: GCA_034641835.2. Lineage (NCBI taxonomy): Eukaryota > Viridiplantae > Streptophyta > Pinopsida > Pinales > Pinaceae > Pinus > Pinus albicaulis. The sequence goes on from CM076576.1 coordinate 267,619,704, forward strand.
AATCTTAAAGAAAATAAATATACCTATCTCTATCTCGGATGAATTATATCTCTATGTGATTTAAAGAGATTATATTTCAGTGAATGAAAATAAAGATTCAACAAACACTTAGAGAGATGAGAAAAAATTTAAGATAATTGATTTAATTAAATAGTTAATTAAATCAATTGAATAAGCATATACCACATCTATTTATTGCATGTATTAAATATGTATAAAAAATTGCAATCGAACATGTTCAAAAGTGAATTAATGCTAGATTTTTGATAAAAAAATACATATAACAAAACATCATAAGAGAAGTCAACTATTTCTCATTTGAAACATAACATCAACATAAAGATAAAAGTACCATATATATGCTAACTCTGCTTATTTGAAAAAAGCTATCTAGTCCATCCTTTTCTATTAAGAAAAACTTTAAGAGTACAAAAGTGAAACATTTGTACAATCTTCTTTTCAAAATTTTAGGACCCCTTCTTAAAATAAATGAAGGGGTTTATATAATAAAATAAATAGTAAAAGACTAGTAATTACATAAAGAGCTCAAGAGGTTTAAACAACTCTCCTTAAATTAAGTGAAATTAAAACATAAACAAAATTTGGTGGGATGACTCAGTTCATGATTGCATCGCTATCTCATTGACCATTTGTTCCTTTAGTTGAAGGATGTTGAGAATAGGCTAAGCCTTAGGAGGTTGGTCTGGCCTAATGCACAACTGTCCTGTATAGACTGCATCTCAAAGTGGAGGCATCGTGTAAGAGGAAGTCTCTATTAGACAATGCAACATTAGACATTGGCTATGTGGCTTAACCAAATACTTCCAATACTTTTCCCAGTCCAGCTTCTCCAATTTTCTTATGTTCTCCTATTTTACCTTGGAAATTTCTTGCCATTGTCTTATTAAATCTTTTACAATAGGTAGAGAACCAGGGGGGCATATATGAATAACATTAGAAGAAATGAGATTCTGGCTGACCGTTTCAACAATGTTGTTAGCAACATCTCTGGTTCTGCAATTTGTGCTTCCGACTTATTTTAACTATATGTCACAATCAGTAAATAATATATCCTTTTTGGAATCCTCAATTGTGGGAATATTGGCCTTTTGGCCTTTAGTAGTATCTTGCCAGGTGTCGTATTATGATACTTTGTCATCAATCTCATCAAAGTTGATTCTTTGGTCCACTACTCGATTCATCAAAGAATTTATTTTTTCACATAATTCAATAATAGTAGACACATTTTGGATGAAAAAAATTTGTTGTTGGGCCAACAAGGTACTTCATTTCGAAGCTTACTTCTAGAATTAATATATTTTGGGATTGTCTTTCAATTTATAAACAGTGAATTGAAATTGATGAATCTGAGTATCTTTAGCACCAATTTCATATTGGTGTTGTAGCTTTAATTTATCTACGATCTCTTGGAGTTGTGACACGTGTACCTATAATTTCTGATTAACACTCTGATTTTATGCTTGTAATTCATGTTCCAATTGAAGGATTATTTCATCCTTTTATTTGACTAACTGTTGAACTTAGATGGCCTTGTCTATGGTGGCAGATTCATATGCTCCTGCAAGCTGAGTCAAGCGAGTTAGATCCTAAGATGGATCTACTTTTGAATCTTTCCAAACTACTTCCATAGGGACTTCTCCATAAACAAGGATTTTTTATTATTCTTTTCTCCTCCTTTTCCTCTGCCTCCTCATGAAAACCTTATGTTTGGGACTATACAATATATATAAAGGTGAAATTTCTTCAATTTTCAATACAATCTTTGAAGTAGGGTAGGCTGGGATAAATTCTACTTGCTCTATATTAACTGATTTTTCAGTTGACTCAACAGTGAACGGGTTCTGACTTTTAGCTTGAGGTGTTTCCATTTCTTGTTGATGATCAATGATCACCATTTCCTAGTCTCCTTGGAGTTTTTGATTAAACTCCTTCCCGGCATCATTTGGGTCACTTGGAAACTGTGGATCTTTGGATTGTACTCTAGTAGACTTATCTTCTTTTGTTTTGCTAAGGACTTCAGTATCCTTAGGTGATTTCTCCTTTTCCTGCGCTTTCTATTGTTATTCCTTCTGTGAGATGGGTTGGGATACATCTAGTATATTTAAAGGAATCCCTTCCAATATTTCATTTTTGTAATGCTTGAACTTTGAAAGCCTCTATGGATTGAAGTGTGATGCTGCTAATTTCTATATTGTAGAATAAGTGTCGACTGACTCAAACAAGTCATCAAAACCATCATCCTCATGTAAAAATGGTATGATTTTCACTTGAGTTGTGAAATCAAAGGAAACTTGGTTTGGGTCATATTTTCTATTCAAAATTGTAAAAAATTTCAAGCGTTGGATTTTATTGACCTCTCACCATGCATGCTTATAATTGTATAATGCATAAACACCACAGTGAATAGGAAAATAGGGCTACAAAGCTTTCTTTGCTTCCTTCAAAAACTTATTCAATCCATTTCCGATAGTCTGATAAGTGATTTCTCTTGTGAGAGGTTTATCTAGATCATATAATGGTAGAACATGTAGCCGAGACAAGCTTCTAAAGACTCTAACATAAGTAAAATAATCTTGACCGAACCATTTTCCAATGGAGGTGAAGTCTGCTTGAGCTTCCTTGGATAACATGGGGGTATTTTCATTAAATATAGCTCGAAATAATGGGAGCATCATTCCATGGCAGATTTTGTAGAAATGAGTTTCATATTTTGATTCCCATAGAATACCATGATAGACATGAATGGGAGTAGGGTCTTGGGTAGGGCATTTCCAACCCATGGTTGGAAAATTCAAGGTAAATCATACAAAATCCATAATGTAAGCACTCATGAAAAATGGGGGAAATATTTTGGATGAAATGGAACGATTCTTTCAATATTCAAGAATCCAGGTGGCAATATTATTGGATAAAATGGTTCCCCAGTCCATGATATAACAATATGTAACCGCTTCCATAAGGGGAACCCATTCAACTGAAAATTTAGTGGTATCGAGCTGGACGATGAGTCTAGACATCATTGCAGAAATAAAACAATAGGGACTAGAAAGTGAATTAGTGGAATACATACCCTTATCATCATTTTTATGTTGTTTTGGGTTTTTCGTCCATTTTTTTATTGGGTTTGACTTGGGCTTGACATCGAATCAGGGAAATGTGAGGGACGAATTAAATGTTGTCATGGAAAAAGCGTGATATGCAATTGATTATGTGGCGGCGGTGGGTCCCATAGTTTTCCTTTCATGGAATAACATTCGGTCAAAAAGTATTTTTCCTTTGTTAAAGCTCTTTATTTTTTTTCGCATCGCAAATCATTTAAAGTGGATTTTTAGAATTCATAAGTCATTCATGTGATTTTGCGGTTGTGATTTACTTGCATGATTGATTTGAATTTTCCGCTTAAGTGTCCTTTAAACAAAAAATTTATGTTTTTAACCCATTTAATTCATATTTCTATTTTGAATTAATCACTTAAGGTTTTTATTCGTTACAGTCTAAAAATTTTAAAAGGTTCTCCATTATTTTCCTAAGGTAACTATTCTAAATAATGGGGGTTGTTGAATAGCACAAGAATTGGCGATTCACTGGAAGAACCATTTACCTATGAAAAACTAATTTCTTGGTATCTTTAAATAAGTAAAAATAACTAAGGAAACAAAAATTGTTTTCGAAATATTTGAATGAATAAATTTACTATGAATAAAAAACCTCATCTTATTGCTAATCTTTCATAAACCTTTCATAAATAAACATCTTCATTCCTCTATATCAATCACCAAATAGTTTAAAAGATAAAGTAGGTTTCCTTTGGTAACTTAGCCTTTTCATTTACTCATTTTGTCACAAGTATATCAACTGCTTCTAGTAGGCGTTTATAGCCTCTATAGGGTTACCTTTTAACCATCAATGATTCAATATCCCATCCATATATTATTACGATATTTTGAGATAAATCCTTAATTATATAATTTGTTTTTTCTTTTTATTTAAAATTCATTGTCTTGGCTTCGAGACCAGAAAGTGACAATGAAATTCACTGGTTATAATTGGACTAAACAAGTTGGCTCGTGATGAGACCCCTTGTCTTATGATTATTTAATAATCATAAGCCATTACCCTAGTTTAATATGTAATAGTGGTAATGTAAATTTTTTATTTCCCTATGAGAATGGTAAGTCGTCTTGTGATGAGACCCCTTATCCTTTTAAGTATTTTATATTTTTTAATTACACTCTAGAAATAACATAATTAATGGATGGGGTGAATCATTGACTCCTTAAAAGTTTCGGAGGACAATTTAGTGTTAAAGATGCTTAGTGAAAATTATTATTTACTCTGTAAAGATGAAACTTTTATCACTGATAATAGAGTAAAAAGACTTTACAAATATTTTAGGTCTAGAAAATTTACAATTTCAATGGAAAAATATTTCAGAGTTATATAATATTCATCCATTTTTCAAGTTTGTAATCATTTCCTCAAAAAAAATTATTCTTCAAAATAAAAATTCATAAAATGATTAAGAGGTGTTTTGAAAAGCCAAAAGTATGTAATCAAACATTATTCTTATAAAATATAAAAGTATGAGGATGGTACAATTAGAAGAAACTTTCTTCTAAGAAAAGCTTTTTTTCAAAATCGTCCCGTTGACAGGAAGAAAATATTTTCTCCCTTGAAGATCTTATAACATGAAGGTTGATGGGCCAATTTGTTTTGTGATTTGAAATGGTCCAACCCACATTCTTTGGAATTTGGTATGCTTAACCTTTCCGCATGTGCCTTGTCCCACTTAAGGACAAGGTCTCCAACCTAAAATGATTTTGGGGATACGAAATTTGCATCGACTTTTTTTTTACAATCTGCTGATGTTGAGCATGAGTTAATTTGGATTTTTCCCTTTCCTATTATAGTTTGAGCATCTGGGACATTCCTAACTATAAGGAAGAAGAATGTACTTCATCAATAAATTGAACTAGGGCTAATGAGGGAAGAGCTAAATTTGATGGAAATACAACTTCTTTCCCAGAAACTATATTGAATGGAGAAGTCCCTATAGAGGCCTTCTGAGTAATCCGATCTGCCCATAGTGCAAATGTTAAAGACTTATGCCAATTTTTCTGGCTCTAATCAATATTCCTTTTTATGACTATTATGAGATTTTCATTTGTTGATTCTGCGACACCATTCCCTTGGGGATAGTAATTAGCAGAATATTTAAGTTTAAAACTTGTTTTGAGAGAAAATTCAGTCATACTATTACCCGAAAAATAAGATGCGTTATCGAAGATTAGTGCATTAGGTAATCCAAACCTGGAAATAATGAATTGATCAATAAATTCAATTTTGGTTTCATAATTAGCTACCTTTAGTGGAACTCCTTCCACCCACTTAATAAAATAGTTTGTTGCAGTGAGAATGTATTTATGTTTTTTGGATGAGTTAGGAACAATCTCACCTATGATATGTAGTCCCCATTGCTCAAAATGTCGTTCAATGTTGATCGACTACAAGGGTAAGGCCGGTTTCCCTTGTCTTCCAGTAGCAATTTGGCAGGTTTTACATTTTCTCACATATGCATGACCATATTTGAAAAATGTTGGCCAATAATATACTACGTGAAGGATTTTCTGTGCGATGGTATCTCCTCCAAAATGTCCACCTGCGGGTCCATCATGGAGTTCCTACAAAAAATTTTGCGCTTCAAACTTTTAAAGGAATATTAATAGTACAGAGTCATAGTTTTTTCTGAATAAAACCTTATCAATGATCTGATATTGATTAGATTTGAAAATTAAAGCTATTTTTCTTTTATAATTGAGTTCTATGGGAGCATATCCATTTTTTAAATAAAATATAAGATCAACATATTGCGATTTAGATTCATTCACGCTTACCTCAACAATGTGTTCAGTGTTACCTGACTCTTCATCATCTGATATGTTGGATGCTATGGATATTAATCTATAAAGACCTTTCCCTTTGACAATTTTGGCTGGTCTTATGTCAATATCATATTCCTATAGAGCAGTATCCTAAGTTTCCCTCTTTTCTCCCAGTTCCTTCTGAATAAGTAGTTTCCTTACTGCTGAAAATGGAAATATTACCTTGGTGTGTGTCTTTGGGATAAAAGGTATGAAATGATCTAAATATTTGTAAATAGAAAAGACTTTTTTTTCCACTTCTGAATAATTTAGCTCAACACCTTGGATATTTGAACTAAATAAGGAAATGGGTGCTTCAATATGTTGATCATCAGTTTGTGTTAACACAACAACATAGGATGTTTCAGAAGAAAAAGTATATAAAACGAAATGATTAGAAAAATATGGGGTAGTTAGAGAAGGAGCATTTATGATGGCTTGATTAATTAGATCAAAAGCTTCTCTTTCATTTTGTCCCCATTCAAAGAGTATGTTTTTTCTTAATGATTACTTGTAATGGTAAAATAATTTTGGAAAAGTTAGGAACAGATATCTTAACAAAATTTATCTGTCCTAAAAAGGACTGCACAGATTTCTTGTTATGGGGTAGAGATATTGCAGAAATTTCCTTTATCCTTTCTGCATCTATCAAAATGCCTTCTTTTTACGCAATAAATACTAAAATTTTACCTTCACTTAAAGCGAAATAAGACTTTTTGAGATTTAATGAAATTCCATACTTTAAACAGCATTCAAGAATTTTCTTGAGATCATGATAGTGGTCGCTTATTTTCTTGGAATAAAAGGTTATATCATCTAAGTATACAACAACATTTTTGTTTATTATTCCTCTGAAAACAATATCCATTTCTCTTTGAAAAGTGTCTCCTGCATTGATTAGACCGAAAGGCATTTTCTGATAAGCGTAAGTTCCTCGTTTAGTTCTAAATGTAGTTTTTAACCTATCTTTGGGATGAAATGAAATATGATTATAACCTGAAAAACCATCAAGGAAAGACATCAATTCAGATCCAGCAACTCATTGTAGAATTTGTTCCATAGGTGGTAATGGAAAATTGTCTTTTAGGAAAGCTTTGATTAAGTTCCTTAAATCTATGCAAATGTGAATGTCACCATTCTTTTTCCTAATAGGTACCAAGATTGAAACCCACTTTGAATGCCTAGCAGGGAAAATGACCTTAGCCTTAAGGATTTTATTCATTTCAGATTTGATTTAACTTTCAAGATCGGGGATAATTTTCCTTAAATTTTGTTGTACAGGCTTCTTAGTGGATGTCATTGGGATAATATGTTGGCTAATGGATTTATAATACCTCTTTATATATTCATATTTTCATTTGAAAATTTTCTTGTATTTATTTAGTAAATGAATGAAGCTTAATCTTTCATCAGACGAGATACCAAGACCTAGATTGATATTATTAGGATTAATATATGTGCCAAGGTTCACTAGTTAAAACCTTAAAGTTGAACTTTGTAGTTTAGAATTAGTAACCTTCTTAAATATGTCTTTGATATCTTAAATATCTTCAAGTTTAACCACAGATTTAGGTATGACATTCTCATCAGTCTTTTGATTCAAATGGCTTTCATGTTCGTCTTCATCAATTAATTGATCATCATATGACCCTTATGATGTGAGAAGGGCTAGAACATCTTCATCATCATTAAATAATATCCAGTTAGTGACATTATCAGGAATAGATGGGTGAAAAATCAATCCTATAGAAAATCTATATGGACTAGAATCCTCAAAAGGAATAAGTTTGGATGCTACATTAGCTAGAAGGTCAACGCTTGCATTTTGGAGCCTTGGAATAGATGAGATATTGAGTGCTAAGAAGTGTGAGGTAAGAGATTTTACTAATGGCTGGTAATGTTTAAGATGACTATAAATACAGTGAATATTATTTCTTACCTGTTTGATAACTATTTTAGAATCATCATATACTTGAAGATATTGGAAACCAAGGTCTATCGCTTTATACAAGCCTTGGACTAGTGCCTCATATTTTGCAGTATTATTTGTGCATTCAAATTCTAGCCTACATCCCAACATTGTCTTTTCTCTTTATGGACTAATTAGTACGCAACCAACTCTTGCACCTTCATTGGATTTTGATCCATAAGAATATAATGTCCAGAATGAAGTTTTAACAAAAGGTTTATCTACGATGTTTATACATTTGGAAGAGTCTGACTGAGAAATTTTTTAGATTTGAGAATTAACTGAGTTGATAAGAAATGGAGATTTATGTGCATAGATATTTCCCAAAAAATATTCAGCAGAGTAATTTCCAAGGATGTTATTAGTAAAATCCATGGGTTCATTTTCATCCTCGAAGTCAGTTAATGAATATTTCTTGTGTTTTTCGCGGTCAACTTGAATCTAATTTGGCTTACCATTGTAGGGAAGCCATGTATGAGACCAATCAGTGGTGAAATAACCATGAAGCTTTTCTTACCAATCTCTACTCAAAATTAAAAATGTAAAAGTCAGGAATATCAACAACTAAAATATCAATTGCTTGATGAATTTTTGAATTAGATGCCAGTCTGATGAGGACTGAATTCATTTCTATTATTACATTGAATTTGGTTCTATCTAATTGCATAATGTGTACTACAGGCTTTTGAGGAGAAAAATTTAACTTCAAACAAACAAAATATGTCATGATATTTGAAGAAGCTCTAGAGTCTATTAGTAAATTATGCACATTCTTGTTAAAAACTTCAAAAGTCAAAAGGAAAGGATGAGCGTGTGAATTAGATCTGTCTCCTATTAGAATAACTTTGTTTTTGTTGACCTTTTCATATGAAGAAGTGGGAGGTTTGTCAACTCCTTTTGAGGCTTTGGAAGTAACAAGGGCACGCAAGGGAAAAGTAGGGACTGCATTTAGTTCTTTGAGTAAGATTTTATGTTGTTGTTTTAATTTACTCACCTCATACATGGATATATTTTACTTAAATTTCCTCATGTATTCCACTATATTATACTCAATGGTATCTGATAAAACTAAGGTCTTTGATGTAGATGGAACGGTAGAAGAAGTTGGCCTTAATTGAGGGTAATGAGTATTCTAATTAACAACTTTATCCTTAACAACAGGGGATGAATACTTCTTCCTCTGAGAATACTGAGGGAGATCAATATAATTTTTACTTCTAGTGCTAATCGGAAGTGCCTCATGTTCATCTTAATTATTAGATGTGGGAAGAATAAAGCCCCATAATCCATGAACTTTGACTAAATGTTCATCCTATGATTCATCTGTGGACAATATATTTCCATCCTCATCTTCATCTTGATCTGATTCAGCATTTGATATTACATTTGGAGGTTGAGAATTTGAAGCTTGAGTTTTCTTAAAATATCTGAAAAGTTTTTTCCAAGAAGATTCAACTACTTTTTTCTTTATTTCAACCATGTCATTTGAAATAGTTTTGAGAACCTTTTATAATCACTGAAGATCATAAGTATATTTAGATGTTTTATTTTTGGTTTCATCTTTAAACGAGACTTTTTTAGTTTGTCTATCCTCCTGTGAAATTTTATTTTCTAAGGCAAGAATTCTCTTTTCTACAGAAAGGGCCTATTTCATATTTTCTACCAAAATAGACTTATTGGATCTATCCACAAAAATTTCTACATTAGAAGGAAGATAGGATATATACCATTCAATTTGTACATCTACACCGGGTTTAGATGTACCTAGGATTTTATTGAGAAATTTATTAAATCTGGAATTTAAATATTTAATATTTTCACCCAAATTTTCTTTGATATTTGAAAGATAATTTATGAGAGTAGAAATAGTATGATCATCACCAAATTTAGTCAAAAATTGTTCCTCAAATATGTCCCAACTAGTAATGGTCCCTCGTTGTAATGAAAAGTACCATGATCTATTTGATCCTTGAAAAGTATAGGGAAACAATTATACTTCACAATCTTCTTCAGAGACATCATTTAGGTTCATAGACAACATGAAATTATAGAAACTTTATTCTGTTGGGAGACCATCGTCTGGATTATAGTTAGGTAGCCATCTTCTTAGATTCTTAGGTAAATGATGAAGAGGACTTGGTAATTAAATAGCTCCAGGATTCGTCCAAGGTCTATTTTCCATTGTGTTAATTGAAGGATTGACTTGTCCTGAAGAAGGATTTGGAGTGGAAGAAGTATTCCATTAGTGGATATAGGTGTAGAAGAAAAAACCACAAAACTGATACTACTTGAAGCACCACTTGTAGTCTGAGAAGAATAAATATGAATTGATGAAGACATCGGTTGGGAGTATGTAACAAAAGGAGGAATAAAATGATGGATTTCGAGGTGGAGAAGATGAAAGAATACGACTAGTGGATACTTGAGTCTCAGATATCAGAGATTCCCTATGCTAGGAACAAAGAGGAAACTCAAAAGGGATTATTATGATTTTTTCACTCTTAGAACGAGGTAATACATCAGTTCCTTGTAATATTGAAGTGACATTTCCTTGAGGGATTTCAGAAAGCATGGGATTTTCTGCTGAAATAAAAATTCTTCCAATTTCTTTATTAAGGTATGTACTTCAGGTGATTCTTGGGTATAACCAGGGGAGATTTTTTAGGGAATGGAACTAGAAGACTTGGGAGAATATTGAATAAATTCTGATCTATAGATAGGGGATTTTGAACGAGGACTATAAGTTGTAGCAGATTTGGAGGGAGAATGACTCTTTTGATGATGTTTGTTTTTTGGATAAATATTTGGTGTCATTAATAGACTAATGGCCCTCCTTCTAGTTCCAAAAATGTTGATGCCCTAAAAATCGATGCAACAAAAGCAGGGAAAACCACTCAGTTGGTGACTTAAAAACCATCTAGTATTTGTTCGAGATGGTGGCTCCAACTGGATTTATGGGACCAGTTTCCCATTAAAATATAATTTTGTGGATGGGTGGTATTTTAATAGAATGTGAGTTGATAAATGGGAGTGATAACAAATTTAAATAAAATAAATATACCTATCCTTATCCCAGGATGAATTATTTTTCTATGCAATTTAAAGAGATCATCTTTCAGTGAATGCAAATAAGGATTCAAAAAACTCTTAGAGAGATGAAAAATATTTAATATACTTCATTTAATTAAATGGTTAATTAAACCAATTGAAAAATCATATATAACATCTATTTATTGCATGTATTGAAGATGTATAAAAAATGGCAATCGAACATGTTAAAAAGTGAATTAATGCTAGATTTGTGATAAAAAGGTACATATAAAAAACATCATAAGAGAAGTCAACTATTTATAATTTGAAATATAATATCTACATGAAGATAAAAGTACCATATATATGCTAACTCTGCTAATTTTAAAAACAATTTTTGGTCCAACCTTTTCTATTAAGAAAAACTTTAAGAGTACAGAAGTGCAACTTCTGTAAAGTCTTCTTTCCAAAATTTCAGGACCCCTTCCTAAAACATTTGAAGGCGTTTATATAATAAAATAAAGAGTATAAAAATAATAATAGCATAAAGAGTTGAGGTGGCTTAAAAAACTCTCCTTAAATTAAGTGAAATTAAAACCAAACAAAATTTGGTGGGATGACTCGCCTCAATATTGCATCATTGTCTCATTGGCCATTCGTTCCTTCAGTTGAAGGATGTTGAGCAGAGGCTGAACCTCAGGAGATTGGCCTGGCCTGATGCACAGTTGTCCTGTGTAGACCACATCTGAAAGTGGAGGCATCATGTAAGAGGAAGTATTTGTTAAACAACGCAACATTAGCCATTGGCTATGTGGCTTAACCAAATACTTCAAATGCTTTTCCCAATCAAGCTTCTCCAATTTTATAAGGCTTTCCTCTTTTACCTTGGAAATTTCCTACCATTTTCCTACGAAATCTTTTACAATAGGTAGAGAACCACAAGAGCATCTATCAATAAGATTAGCAGCAATGAGATTCTGGAAAATTGTATCAACAATGTTGTTAGCAACATCTTTGGCTCTGAAAATTTCCATTTCATCTTGTTTTAATTGTATGTCCCAATAAGGAAATAATATTTCCTTTTTATAATCTTCAATCCTGAGAAGATTGGCCTTTCGGCCTATAGTAGTATCTTTCTAGGTGACATACTGTGATACTTTTTCATCAATCTCATCAAAGTTGATTCTTTGGTCCACTAATCGATTCATAAATGAATCTATTTTTTCACATAATTCAATAATAATAGAAAACTTTTGGAAGAAAACATCTTGTTGTTGGGCCTACACGGTATTTAGTTCCAAAGCTTCATTCCTGAATTCATCTATTTTGGGATTATCTTTCAATTTCTCAACAGTGAATTGAAATTTATGAATTTGAGTATCTTTAGCACCAATTTCAGATTGGTGCTGCAACTTTAATTGATATAGGCTCTCTTGGAGTTGTGATACTTGTACCTGTAATTATTGATTAACACTCTGTTTTTTTGCTTGTAATTCATGTTCACATTGAAGGATTCTTTCATCCTTTTCTTTGAATAAATGTTGAACTTTGGTGGCCTTGTCTATGGTGGCAGATGCATATGACCTTGCAAACCGAGTCAAACGAGTTAGATCCTAATATAGATATATTTGTGACATAGGGACATCTCTGGGAAAAAGGATTTGTGACTATTCTGTTCTCCTCCTTTTCCTCTGTCTGCTCATCACAATTTTATGTCTGGGACTATAAAATATATCTAAAGGGAAAAATTTATTCAATTTTCAATACAATCTCTGAAGTAGGGTAGGTAAACATAAATTCTACCTACTCTATATTAATTGATTTTTTAGTCGACCCAACAGTAAAAGGGTTCCGACTGGTGATGGTTTCTCCTTTTCCTACTCTTTCTATTGATGTTCCTTCTATGAGATGAGTTGGGATACCTCTAGTATATTTAAAGGAATCCCTTCCAATATTTTATTGTTGTAATGCTTAAAATTTGAAAGTCATTATGGATTGAAGAGTGATGTTGCTAATTTCTGTATTGCAGAATAAGTGTCGAATGACTCAAACAAGTCATCAAAATCATCATCCTCATGCACAAATGGTCTGATTTTCACTAGAGTTGTGAAATCAAAGGCAACTTCATTTGGGTCATATTTTCTGTTCAAAATTGTAAAAAATTTCAAATGTTGGATTTGATTGACCTCTAACCCTGCATTCTTGTAATTTTATAATGCATAGACACCACAGTGAATAGGAAAAGAGAACTACGAAACTTTCTTTGATTCCTTCAAAAAATTAGTCAATCCATTACCCACAGCCTGATAAGCAATTTCTCTTGTGAGAAGTTTATCTGGAACATAAAATGGTAGGACATGTGGTCAAGCCAATCTTCTGAAGACTTTGACATAAGTAAACAATTCTTCACCGAACCATTTTCCAATGGAGGTGAAGTATGCTTGATATTCCTTGGATAATCTGGGGGCCTTTTCATTAAAGACACCTTGAAATAATGGGAGAATCACTCTATGGAATATTTTGTAGAAATGAGTTTCATATTTTGATTCCCATAAAATACCATGATATACATGAATGGGAGTAGGGTCTTGGGTAGTCCATTTCCAACCCATGGTTGGAAAATTCAAGGTAAAACATACAACATCTATAATGTAAGCACTCATGTAAAATGGGGGAAAGATTTTGGATGAAATGGAATAATTATTTCTATAGTCAAGAATCTGGGTGGAAATATTATTGGATAAAATGGTTTTTGATTCCATGATATAAGAATATTTAATTGATTCTACAAGGGGAACCCATTCAACTGAGAATTTAGTGGTATCGGGTTGGACGAAGATTCTAGACATCATTGTAGAAATATAACAATAGGGACTAGTAAGAGAATTAGTGGAATACATGCCCTTATCATCGTTTTTATGCTTGTTTGGGTTATTACTCCATTACTTTATGGGTTTTGACTTTAGTTCATTATCCTAAGAAAATTGTGCTAGAAATTCTTTATCGTATATCGTCTCCGAGTCTGGAATGTGGTACATTTTCTTCAAGTCTTAAGCTCTAAAAGATCCTATGATTCTTCCTATGCTTATCAGGAAAGTTCTATATCCAATATTGAGATTTTTGATTATCCATTTTACCATATCATTATATGGTAAAATTTTGGAGCGTGTAGCAATCTGGTGTAGAAACGAGTTGGCGACTCCTCCACAAGTGCTCATAAGGAAATTTCCAATGGAGGGACTCAGATGTAGTCCTAGCACATGGTCCTATGGCAAGCAGTGCTAAAAGAGCTAAAATCTAAAGGAGCCAAGGAAATCAGAGAAGTACAATATCTCATTTTTTTGTTTTGAAAGTTCCGACATGGAGTGCTCCGATGGTGTAAACCTATGGGTTGAAGACTCTGATATTATGATTCATAGGTGTATTAAAGGACCTATGGGCTGGAAAGGAATTAAAGTATTGCACAACAGAGTTGGTTCATGAGATTAATCATGATAGTAAGGTTGCTTGGTTAAGACAGCAAGGACCACAATTGCAGAGGCTAATTTAAGAGAAGTTTGTTCTGAACCTTGGGATAAGCCACATCTAATATCTCGTGCATGCCTTAGTGAAATAAATAGAGTTCATATAAGCCATGTCGATGTACAATTCAAGTCTGAGAATCCATGAATAAGCATGGAGAGCCTAATTGGAGTGAGAAGGTGGACTAATAGTTTAATTCTTAGTAAGGGGAATTTCTCAGGTTCCCATACTTGTAATTAAGTCTCTGACAGGATTACTCAGGGAGACACAAAGGTATAAATGTGTGTCACATAAAGAAACACATGAGTGGTATGCACGCAAATTACTAAGACAAGACTAGGAAGTACACGGAAGAGGAACAAAACTCTCTAAAGTCTTTGAGAAAATTGATAGTAAACAAAATTTTTGAATTTTCTGTGAAGTGAGCGATGAGTGTGTCGAAGATCACAGAGGAGGAGTTTATGGATAAGCAACAGAGGATATGTTGCGATACAGTAGAGTGTTGAGTTAAGCAGACAGCAGAAGGAGAGATTTTGCGACGTTGTTGGAGTCAATGATTTATCAGAGGACCTAGAGCAGGAGGCAGTGTTGCAAGTCAGTGAATTGGTATTCTCCTTATTTTTAAAAGTCATTTGTTTCTCAATTTTGAAAATTGTATGAAATAGTAGAACAGTGGCAACAACAAGTAGCAACATGCATTCAAAGAGGTTGGTGCCTCTTAGGAAGTTGGTTCTTGCTGTCTAAAGGAGATTGGTGCCTCCAGTGAGTGGGTTCTCACAAAAAAACTGATTTAATTAAGTGGGTGCTTAATTTACATCTTAAAACAACAACAAATTGGTGATTTTTACCCTTTGGGTTTCCACATGACAATAACTATGTCTATGTGTGAATGTGTTGATCTCGAGAACTGGTTTTGAACATTTGAATGATTATGACTTACTACTGATATATTTGTGAATGAATGCTCTTAGAATTAACCAAAAATAAAGGGGACTAAGTAATTCCTTAGAGAAGACACCCTTGTATAATAGGATATTCCAAATACTAAAGGCCAAATGGATTGGGTTCCAATTTAGTCATCCTTTTTAATAGGGTTACAGGAAAGAAAATATCACATTGAAGAGTAGAAAGAGTGGTTTTAAATAGAAAGGAATTCAAGGTTCCATCTACAGCATGGAACTTCTTCAGAGAGACCTTAGGATGTTAGGGTAGCCACCAGGGTTATGCATGAGCTCGAAATAGATGGCTAAGTTGCTAAGAGGGTGAGCAACACCTTTAGTAGGTAGGTGATGATGGGCCTCATTAATAAGTAAATAATAAGGCCAAGTTAGCCTTCCTTGATCCTATATTTACCTCTTTCCTTACATATAATGACATGTTTTACTATTGTGTGTTTATTAGGAAGACTAAAGGACGTCTTTCATATCTTGTGGACCAATGTGATTAATTTGTAGGAAAAGAGTGCATTTTCTAGGAAGAGATACATTGGGGGAAGTTGCAGAAGATGTAGGAGGCTTGTCCCCTACATTTACTAACCTTCACCTTGACTTTCTCATTGAATTTACTCACCCGCAGTCTGAAGATCCACTAACAACTGATGCACTTACGAATTGTGAGGATCACAAGGAGCAAGATCCACCCTTCTAGGGATTTTTCGAGGGAAACAACCCTCTTTCCAAGAAGGCTTCTCCTCAATCATTTTTGTATAAATAAGGAAGCCCAAGGGCTTAATAGGATTGGAACTTTTGCAGCATATAGGATTTCTAAGAGATAGGAGCTCGAGCTTGTCATTTTCATTTCTTTTCATCATGTACTTGAACATTATTTCCTATTAATGAGAAGTATGTTGTTACCTTCCATCTGATCTTGTTCTAGAGGGTTGATTTCCCTTGGGTTAGGGCCCAAACTAGAGGTTTTAGTCTCTCTTATGTGTATTTTATTTATGCATTTTATTTCCTAACAACATTTTATTCCTTTATTAGTAGCATGTGTTTATGAATTTTTTTTTTTCATGTCTATCTACCACCTCACTTGTGGGAAGCATGGTTGAGGATAATGTATTGAAAATATAAAAAGACATAGTCACTTTCTTTGTAGTAGTTAGACCTCATATTAGTTCTTCTTTCTTATATATCTCTTTTCTTCAACCTAGTGACTGATTTAGTAGTTTTCTCTTAACATATGAAGTATAGCCTCTGTTGGATGTAGACCTTGTGCATATTTCCAGATAGTTTGTCTCTTAATGCAATAATTAGCTTCACATTGACATTCAACTCATCCTTTTTTTGTTATTTCATTTTTCTACATATTAACATGCTTTAGTTATTTGGAAAGGTTGTGTAACTTTTTGTGGTGTGCATGCACTATTGTTAATCTGCAAGGATGGAATTTTCATTCACACTTGTCCCGCCACCATCTCCCTTTCTTCAACTTCAACAACTCCCTCAAAACATTGTTCACTGAGAGTACATTTATGGTTTATTAAAAGCCACCATGTGCATTGGTTCTTGTGTAAGATGGACCTTTGAAGGGTATTAAGCTTGGAAGGAGATTCATAAAACTTTCATCTACCCTCCATTATCCTTCCCCACCTTCAAATAACCTTTCTCACCCTCAGAATGCTCACAGATTCTATTGTGTAGCAAAACACAGAAATCCTGTAACATCTTGTAGCAATCTTATATCAATCATGTAGCATCAGATAGCACCATGTAAACTTGACCATATTTTCCTTTGAAGTTTTATTTTTTCCTCCCGGCCTTCAATAATTTCCCCTAGGCTTTGAAACCATGATTGAGGAAGACTGAAGACCACTTAGGACTTTCCTTTTTACCATTGCAACACATTTCAAAAATTAGGGTTAGTGAATAGATTTATGATTTGGATAACATAGTGATACTTTTCTTGATTGCCTTGGGTAGTATCAAATGAACTCTTACACTAGATCTAATCTCTTTATAATGCAATGATTAAATATAGTTTACATTTTCCTTTTATTTATGCAAGGTATATATAGCGGAACATTTCCATTTTTTCAAAGTAGATTACGACTTTCCTTCCATGCAATTTATTTCCTTGCAAATCT
Source organism: Pinus albicaulis (assembly GCA_034641835.2). NCBI lineage: Eukaryota > Viridiplantae > Streptophyta > Pinopsida > Pinales > Pinaceae > Pinus > Pinus albicaulis. The sequence goes on from CM076576.1 coordinate 267,637,252, forward strand.
ATATTTAGTTGATAGAATGATATATGTATACCTTGGTCTATCCCATTGCTTCAAAGTGACTTGAGTAGAGCTTAGCCTATTTTGCATACAACAATGTCACTTCTTAAGTTTGTATGAACCCAAGTTGATAATTAAAGTTGGTAGCCTTGGGAGTTTCAACAATCTTGTTGCAATGCTGAGGCTCATTAATATAATCAATAAACAAATAAAATATTAATAAATTAACTAATAAACATATAATTATAAATAAGAGTATTTATATAAAGAGATATGAAATATATACAAAACATAAATTGTAGCTATAAATTAAGATCCATTTTAATTCTAAATTTCATATTTAATAAAAACATAAATATTTCTTTATATCTAACATTAGAAAATTAAATTAAAAAATTCATAGACATGTCAAAGAAAAATGTTTTAGGGTTTTAATAAAGTTAAAAATAATTTTTTTAGAGAAATGAAATTTATATAAACAAAAAATATTATTATTAAGAATCAACATAGATCTACCTTAACTCCAAATCTAATAAGGTTTCGAAGGAATCAAATTTCTTGAAGTGCAAACTTCTCATCAATTTTTGCACTTAAAAAGAGGTTTGCATCTTAAGATATTAGATCCCTCTCTTAGTTTGGTAGATTTAGGGTTAAGAGAGATCTATGTCAATTATTAATTAGTATTAAAAAAATTGTAAAAAAAAATTTAAAAAGAAATGAAAATTTTAATTTGATAAAATAATAATAAATGAATACAATTATGTGTGGATAATTTTGGATTTAATAAATATCCAGGAATCAAATCTTTTAAAGTCAAATTCTTTCCCAAACATCTCATTATAAAAATATCTACATCCAAAAAGATTTAATTCATTTAACATTGGATAAATCCAAAATTAAAATAAATATGTTGATAATTAATCATCATAAATACAAGATTGGCCAAGTTTAAGTTCTAGGAAAACAAAAAAATCTTATAAAAAAACACGGAAACCTGGAATGCGTATTCTAGCTAGCTAAGGATGGCTTCACTCTGATAGCAGGGAACACATCAATACTATAAAGAATTTTGCTCCAAAAAACTTTGGAGAACACAATAATGATTTCTGTTTCTCCTAAACTGCAAGTGACAAATCTGACCATAGTGGTACTCATTATTTTCACAAAAGGAAAACTATCCCGTACTTATAGAAGTACACTTATAAATTGCACATGAGAAAAAGGGTTCCGAAATTATTTTTTACAGGGTGCGGATTTGATTGTGGATAAGCTGATCAATGATGGAGGTTTTGATATTGATCCCAAAAACGTTTTGTAATTTGTTGGGATTGAAGAAATGTTGGTTGATCAGATGTCTTGTCAGTTATCAAACTATAGGTTGATGTCTAGATATGAATAACCCTATGGTCTAATTATTGATCAGAAGTCAATTCGGTTTTCTTTCTCGAAGGACATGAATTTCCTATCTGTAAATTGTTAGCTGTCAAATGCTTTAAATGCTCACACTATAATGAATATCAAAGAATTTCTTTCCAAACGTTTGATGAAATTATTGATTTCCTTTTGTTGGCAAAAGACAGTCCGGTAAGAGATATTGCATGCCAATTGTTTGTTAAAAGTTTTGTTAATCAAATTGATTGCAGAGTTATTTTTCATGGAAGGTCAAATGCACCCTTTTTTAGTAGAGGATTTATGGCCAAAAGATACTTTGTTTCATCAACAATCAAATGCAGTCATACATATCAATCATTAATTTCCAGATACTAATAGAGCCTTTTTTTTTTTCGAGAAGTCATTAATTTTGTGGCTGAATTTTACGTGGTGGATATTAAGCAAAAATAAATA
>CM076576.1:267639193-267781646 GCA_034641835.2 Pinus albicaulis
GGTTGGGAATTAGGGTTTAAAGGGTTATGGGTTTAGGGTTTAGGGGGTTAAATGGATTAGGGCCGGTATAGAGGTTTAGGGGGTTAGGGGATTTAGCAGTTAAGGATTTTAGGGGTTAGGGGTTAGGGGTTAATGGGATTAGGGTTTAGGGGGTTAAATGGGTTCAGATTTTAGGGGGTTAAATTGGTTAGGGGTTGGGAATTAGGGTTTACGAGGTTAGGGGTTAAGGGTTTAGAGGTTTAGGGTTTAGGGGGTTAAATGAGTTAGGGGTTTAAAGGTTTATGGGGTTGGGGGATTTATGAGTTAATGATTTTAGGGTTTAGGGGTTATTTTCCAAAGTTTACATGATACTTTGGGTTACATATATCTATGAATTTAACAAGAAAGTTCCCCAATTTTTTCTCAATTTTTTTATTTTTTATTTTTAATTATGACCAAATTGAATTCACAATTTTTAAAATTAAGAAAAAAAAGAGATCATATATACTACGGTTGGTTTCAAAAGTACGTTCAAAGAAAACAAAACAATACATACGTGTTTGTGCATATAGATAATTTTAAACCTTAAAGGTCCATTGGTACACAACTTAACACAAAAATAGCAAAGATAGGAGGTTTATGTAACTTACGGCCAAAACATATGCAAAGTATTGGGAAAACAAGCTTTTCGGCATAATAGAGTATTCAATCTTAAAACTAGTGCCAATGAGACTTTGGTTCATTGGTGAGGACAAAATAATGTAACCCCATCTACGGGTGGTTCCATGCTTCTTGTAGTATATGCCCTACTCAAATGGGATGTTAAAAATAAATAGAATGATGGTTGTGTCAAGCCTCTCGTTTGTGAAGTAGAACGAGATATTGCTCAAATCACGGGACTGACCCAAACAAAGTGAATGTTATGAAATACGAGCTCACTATGTATAGGTGTGTTTATGGTATCCACTTAGTGTTAAATATAGGTCGTTCCCACACAAAAAGAACAAAAAAAATAATAAACCCCTAAATCAATCAAATTAATACATAATAGGCTTGAAGGGGAAGGATTGTAAAGGAGAAATAATGCATACTATGGGGTCATGTTTGTAGTGGTAAGCGAGGCCATAAGGGAAACCCTCGTCGGTTTTATAACGCTTACACTCAAGATCCCCCACATTACTTTCCCTTTGATGTTGTTTTTGAAACCCTAACCGTTCAAAATTGGTGGAATAGTTCCCATCTTCATACGGCCCCCTCCATATGACCCTCCTCTGTATGACCATCACTGAGCCTCCTTTGTATGGACCTCCACCCATTGCGGGTGGGTATCCTCCTTGGTGCAGCCACTGGAATAACCTCGTTAGCCCCGGGGTTAGGGTTGAGGGAGGGGTTAGGGTTAGGGGTTAGCCCCTGTGCATTGGGATTAAACCCATGACCCTAGTTCGGGTTAGGTGTGAGAGTGATAATTAACGCGGAAGCGATATTCATGCCGGGATTCATATTCATGTTTACATCGGACGAGGATGAGTTCCGGGGCATACAGTTAGCACCATTTGTGTCATAACAGTGAGATTTCTTCAACATGGGCTCGAAGGACTCCATGTTTACAAGCTACCAAAGGAGGCGAGATTCAAACACAAGGGTTGCGAATGTCATAGTTCAACAAAAAAACACTAGCGAGTTTGTGTGAAAAATGATCATTAGAAGAAAGCGAGATACCTACGTATAGTATGATGATAATGGAATGGATAGAGGGTTTCTCAATTGATAGAAAAATGAGGTAAAAAGTAGAAAACCGCTAAAACAACAACAATTCCAACCAACTACTGAACAAATGAATTAGCGTAGTAGAGAAGGCAGAGAGTAATGAGAGAATTAATTTAAAGAACTAGGGTTATCGCTTCACACATTTGCATGGGCGACTTTGTCTATCTATTCATATATAGCTCGAGTGATGTTGTATCTATATATAGTTTGGAGTGACTGTGGCTGCTTACATGTCATATATGTTGTATTCTATTTGTTGTTCTTTATGTTTTATATGTGTTTTTGGTGCCTCTGGCCCAACCGTTTATGGACAATGTCCCTAGTCTCTCATATGTATTTTTTCGCATCGTGGTGCAAATTTTTGTCAACAAACCCGGTTGGGCTAAGACCACTGTTTTGTAAGCGACTATATGTACTCCTTTTTTTCCTACATGACTATAACATTTACTTCCAAAAAAAATTAAAGGTTCATACATCATTAAAAAAATTAATTAGAGTTCATACTTAAATTAATAAAGGTTCATACCTTTTTTTCCTTGAGAAAAAAGTGTAATTTCATTCTTTGCAGTGAGTACAAAATTACATAGTGAATCACATAAAAGTGTGATCAAAGTAGACAAACCCAAGAGTTTGTAGGCAAACAGATTACAAAGAAAAATGCAAATCCTATGTAAAAACGAGAATCCGTATTTTACCCCTTTCCATTTGGAAGACATGATGTTCATAAAATAAACAGATCTACTTGCTATCTACTAGTGCGCGGGTCCAACAAAGAAAATCCCGTTCAAAAAAGCTGCAGAAAAAAAGATTTTCTATTGTTCACCATGGATCCAATCATAGCCGGACAAACGAACACCTTATGGAGGCACCATCGGATAAACCACATCACTAAAAAACTATAAGGAACCACCGCCAGGGGGAGAATCCAATATCAAAGTGTGTCGATTAAATGTAGTTCCGGCCAGCTGCTGTGACCCACCAAAGCAAGAAATACCAAACAAAAAATAGTGATATATCGCAACCACCATCACATAGCTGTTGACAAATGCACACCATGAGTAAGCGACTTGTTGGCATTAAATGGCGAGCCAACATAGGAAAAATAGATGTCGCTCGGTCAAATAAGGATGGATGAAAATATTCGATAGTATCGCCATCCTTATGTTCTACGATCCTCAGATACCCACTGTTGTTGAATCCTCCTCTTGGAAGCTCAATCGGCCTCATCATTATTTTCTCTAAATATATCTTGCGAGGAGAAAGATTCAAATGAAAGGAGGGATCTCCCTAGAATGAAGAAAGCAGATTTTTGTAAATGGTGAACTACTGCATTCTTTGTATACCTTTGATCCAATTTATCACATTCAATGAATCCCCATAGAAATTAATCTTCCTACAACCTTTCTCACGGCGAACAACGGAGAATCTTGAGGCTCGACAATTCGCAAAATTATTTGTTCCTTCCCCTAGCCCAACGAGAGATCTCAAAACAATGTGATTCGAAAAGAAACAACGAGCCCCTCCACCACAAACATTTTGTTGCATAGCCCCATCAAAAAAAACCCCAAGGATTCATCCTATCAATGTCCAACAATAGGACCTCCCTGCGATTGGCGGCACGGATATGGATAGGAAAAGCGAGAGTGCGAGTCCTATAGTCATGGCACCAATGATCTGCGGTGTCTTGATCGCCCCCATCAAATAGAAGGCGGTTACGAGCCAGCCAACATCCCCGAGATGACAAGGAGGCGAGTGCTTTTAGTTTACGCTTAGCATATAGACACCCACCACGAGTCCCATGCATGAGACACAAATAAGCCCTCCCATCTACACAAGAGACCCAATAACCTAGAACATTCCAGCTAAACCCCTTTAATGAAAAGGACAGTGAGGAATAGATGGTTAGCGATTCCTCATCGGAAATTACATAAACGACACCCGACTAGGGCCACGAAAACATCTATGTGTACGAGAACGTCCCAGGTGGGGACTTTATTTTCTAGGACACACCACATAAAGAGGCGAGTCTTAGGGAGGACAATTTAGTTTCCATAGTTTCTTCCACCACCACCGCTCTTCACCCAAAGACGAGCCCCAACACTAAGTTTTTGTAGCGACCCAGGGAGAATAGATCCCGAAGGATCAAAATCCCATGCAATCTTATCCTCCCTCTCCTGAAGCAAAATATGAGCCTGTTTTAAAGAACGGATGTAATCAGCCAATGCCCCCTCATCATGAGCATCCGAGCCCCAATGAAGAGGCCATAATCCAAGGCTGAATGCCGGACCTTCTCACGACCTGGGATTAGCAAGATGGGAGAGAAAGGTAATCCCCCTCGCGCTTAAGGCCTCAACCATGCGCACAGGAAGGAGGTGACGTAGGTCACTTCCCATCCAAGGATCCTCACCAACCCGAAGCTTCTGCCACTACCCACATCCCAAGCCGGGCTTGTTTCCCAGAATGTGAAAAGATTTAACTAGAGCCTTCCAAATCACTGAGCCACCCGCAAAGGATTTTCTTGGATTCCTTATCCAATCCACTATAGAAAAAAGGAGCAATATATTTCTGTGAGATCACTTGTGTCCAAAGATTGTCAACATTGATGAGCCTCCACCCACCCTTTGTCTGCTGCAAGAGCTTGAGCAAAGAGAAAAAATATTTTCATTCCCCAACCTCCCAACCCTTTTGGGACAGCAATTTTCTCCCATCGAACCCAAGGGGTCACTAACGAGTCTGTTTCCCACTCCAAAGAAAACCTAAAGCAAATCCTCCTAGCACGCCTCCAAAATACCTTTTGGAATCCAAGAAAGGGACAACCAATATACTGGGACAGCCTCCAAAATAGACTTAACTAATGTCAAACGCCCGACTCTAGACGGCCATTTATGACTCCAAACTCTTAAGCGCTTTCAGCTTTTCGACAACCTTGACTCCAATCATGTTTCCTATAATCATTGGGTTTTAAATGGAACCCCAAATAATTCATCCCATCATCCAAACCGACGAGAATTATAAGGAAAGATCCTCACAAACTCATGCCCTCTCCTCTTCCCTCGGGATTATGAGAAGTGATGGAAGACTTTCCGACATTCACTTGCATTCCGATGGCCTTGCTAAACGGGTCCAAAAATCTCACCAATAGTATTCACATCTCTCACCAGATCGAGCAAAATATTAATAAATCATCAACAAAAATTAGATGAGTAATGAATAAATTAGGAGCAACACTGAATGCCCTTTAAAGGAACCACAGTCTCTTGGCCTCTCGAAGAGCCACTGCTCAATCCCTACGCAACCAATAAAAACAAAAGGGGAGAAAGGCGGCACACAGCGAAGACCCACTTTCGAAGCATGAAAAAAAGGGAGATGCGGCCCTATTAAGCAAAACGAGAGAAAGAGAACAGGTTGTAATACAACTCATAATCCATCTTATGAAACCAATGCCAAAGCCAAGGTGAGTCGAAGCATACGAATATATAACCAACTTACCGGGTCATATGCTTTGGAGAGATCTATTTTCAACACGGTCCCTTTGAGGTTCTTGGTCTTCATACTGTGGATAGCCTCTTGAACGAGTTCCGATTGCTTCATGTATTTTTTCGACCTTCCGAGAAATCCAAATTTTTCACCGAGAGATATGAGTAGACGAATGCATTTGAGTCTTCTAGCAACCACCTTGGCTACCACTTTATAAATACAATTGCACAAAGAGATGGGACGAAAATCAGCTAGAGAAAGAGGTTATCCTATTTCGAATTAAAAAGCTATGAAAGTAGAATTAAAACAAGCGGGAATCCTCCCCGAAATTCCGGTATCCTCCACTACTTTAAGCAAATCCGCCCCCAACACATCATAAAGAGCCAAGAAAAATTTGATTGACCATCCATCGGCCCCGAACTTTTGTCTTTTTGGAAGCTATGAAGAACCTCCTTTAATTCCTTCTCGAAACCTCGGCCATCAATGATGCATTATCTTCCTCCTCCACAAATCTTGGAAAAAAGTTGAGCAACTCTTATCACTTTCGCAAGAGATGCATGTACTCTGGAGCCTTAAATAGAAAGCCTTGAAATGATCGACCCTCCCGACTTAGCTTTTACCTCAAAGGTAGAATGCTCAATTCCCACTGACCATCTCTTAAACTCCGAGATAGTATTAGCCACCTTCAGACCATGAGCATATGCATGAAAAAAATTTGGTATTATCATCCCCACATGCCAACCATGTGGCCCCTACTTTTCAACCTCCAAGATTCCTCCTTATCCATAAGGAGGGATTTCCTTCTTTTTCAAGAGAAACAAGAGTATCTTTATCTACTTGAGATTGAAACCCCCTCCAATCCCATCATAGATCAGCGTAGTTCCTCTTCCACCTACTTCAAATCCATATCCTCCCTACGTCTCTTAACAACCGACCAAACCTTCACAGCATCCTTGATACGTTTAAAATTATCGACAAGCGATAAGCGCGACAAGAGTGCTATCCGCCCTAAAGGGATCCACCTAGAGAGAACAAGAGCTTTAAATGAATCATCCACGAGGCAAATTTTGTTAAACTTTAAAGGGATAGGAGGGCTGCCTAGGCCCACTCTTAAACTCAATAAAAAATAGGAAAATGATCGGATGCACCCCCACATCCAATCCATTTTGCCTAATTTGAAAAGGCACATTCCACAATCACGCATCGACCACCAAAAAATGATCAAGTCTCTTCGCTACTCTTCCTTCGACACATCTCTTTTTCCTCCGGGTGGGTTTCATCTTTATGGGCTCAATATCGAGCAAAAGATTCTCCTCCAATTTTTGAGTGAAGTAACCGATCAATAAATCGGTTTGTGCATGAGGACCCCAAACCTCGAGTGGCCCAATGAAAAGTTCAAATCCCCTCCCAAAATCACGAGTCCCCCCTTGAGCAAAGGGTTACCCGGGGAGTGAGTCCTAGAAAGGGATCCTATCTTGATACGGACCATAAATATTAAAAATATTAAAAGCTTCACCACGGCTCAACGCCGGAAAATTTTAAACTCAGGGACCGACTCATCCCCCCGGAAGTTCGGTGGTTTGATAGTTCTTTCATTCCAACCCACTGCAAAGCCACCCTGACCTCCCTCTAACATCCGGCGTCTCAAAATTCCATCCCAGACATCCACCCTTCCAATCTAGCTTTGACCACGACCCCTTCACCTAAAGTCTCTTGAAGCGAGTTATATCCGAACAGTCCCAGAAATATAATCCTCCGGAAAGCGAGATTTCTTATGGGGACCTACCAAGCCCACAATTATAGGACATAATCTTCATTACACACCGGGCTTCGGGGATTGGCTTGCTCTAAGCACCCTCTCTATTGAAATCTTCCTCCCATCATGTACATCCATCATAGCTCTATCCTGGGCTCTAGCCAGAAAAAATATATCCTACCCATGCCCGAGCCTACGGGGATTTCCCCCTCTCGAACCCACCGCACCTTTTTTAGCACTAGATCTCGAGATTATAACCAATGACTCGGAGAAACAGAGTTTACCAAAGGAGCAGACATCCCTTCACCCGGATCGAAATCGGTAGCCTTCTCTTGGGGAGTCTGGAAGAGGAGAAAGAGTAGGAACAACGATAGGTAAAATTCCACTGATCATCCTTCCAAGCCAGAGTACGAAGTCGAAATCATGTTAAGAGATATATTGATGATAGGGGGAAAATGGGAAAGATCCCATGAGAGAAGATGTCATCATTGATTAACACTTCCTTCAACATGCCATCATCCCCCAAGCGGCAATGCCACTACTACTATGGACCTTCACGAGCAAATAACGAAACACGATCGAAATCTAAGAGAGCGACTCCGGCCAGAGAAGAGTGACGGACTCCGCTCCCAACGGCTGATATCCCAAATCAATCGGATTGCTAAAACTATTTGCGGCGGGGTTCGAAACACAAGAATATTTTGTAGTGGGCATTGGCTACGTATTTGAAAGGCGAGCCGGCGCCCTTCGATATCTGTTCCACCTCGAAACGGCTAGAACATCGGCTTTTTGCATGTCGAAAGAAAAAACCACATTCGAGGGCGGGATGACCATATGCATGGCACCGGGACAGCCGTACGAAAGGAACATTTTCATAATCAAGTAGTGCACGCAATGACATGTTCCCCCACTCAGGAGATTCGAGAGAATCGGCAAGGCCTTCTACGAAGTTAATCATGACTAGAATCCTAGCAACACGCCTTTGATTTGTCTTAATGAAAGTGAGATCAGCCTCACAGGAAGGCCCCAAGAGTATTTCCAATGCCTTGGAGATGTTCCTCTTTCCGGTAATGAAGAGGCAAGCCGGGTATATGAACCCACAATGGGACCCGAGTCCACCCTCTCCTTACTTGCATCAAAAGAGGGTGCCATGATTTTAGGAGCATTGGAGTATGGTCCCAAAGCCAAACAACGATGCATCACCCATTGGATATGATCGGGATGTAGGAAGTTGAAAAAAACCACCCATTTGAGAGGGAATCCACCTCGGGCACATATCCAATGGCATATTTCCAGTCAGCTTCAGCCCATGCTATAAAGCTGTTCTCGAACGAAAAAAAACCTCCCCATAGCCCTTCCCACCGAGTCCTGCTAGCCATTTGTGCAAAACACTCTCCCAACCTATATCTTCACCCAAAACATAGTTATACTCTGCTCTTTTACCTTGATCCATTTCTTTTTTAGCCCCCCTTCTTCGTCTCTCCCGACTCCCTTACTTTGCTTGAGCCCTTCTCTTTTGTGACTTCAAAAGCGGTACCCCACACTATTCTTCAAATCTTATATGGTTTGGGACAACTCTCAAGCCCTCCCTTTCACTAAGACCATCCACCCTCTATTCATGAACATAGAAGGATCCAGTTCCTTTTCATACTCTCGGTAAACTCACTCTACGATAAAGCACCCACATCTAGATCCCTCTCTTTCACATCCAAACAATGTATAAGCCCTTCCCTGCGTATCGTGTCCCTTTACCAAGGGTGTCGCGCTCCCTGCGCACGATAAAACCTCCATCGGCCCTCCCATCTTGTCGCCTTCAAAACAAAATGATGACAACCTTCCTACATCAATGGATAAATGGGGCTCCTCCTCTCCTTGAGAATGCAACCCTAGCTCACGCACATAGTTCACGGCACCTGCACAGATTGCGAGAACACGCGTCCTCGCTGCACTCTCGCTCGAGCGCCATTCAAACATTTGTTGTCTCCTCGCCCGAGCGCCTTATCACGCCAAACACTTATTTACTCAATAAAGGTTCATACCTATTTACTAAACGAGTCTATAAATATATATTTTAGGTTTATCTATTTAGTATTTATCAAATGTAGATATGACAATTTAATACTAGATTTAAATGAACTCACACGTTTAACATAATAAATTTTATATTTATCTATTTTTTAAATGTAAATATGAAGATTTAACCTTGGATTTTAAAAAAAATCACAATTTTAACATAAATCAATGAACTTTAAAAATTAAACTTTATGGCCGAATATTAAATATAAATATAAATATTAATTTGACTATCTAAATATTACCTTTACTAAAATTATAATGAAGGTATTAGTGTAAAGTTAATAGATGATACATGCAATTATGTTAATTGTAGATGAATCCATGCTGAAAGTGTTAAACTTTAGAGACAAAAGTGTATTCATAATTTTAAGGCTTGTAAATTTAGAGACCCATTTGTCTCTAAATTTTAATAGTGCAAATGGATTCGAAGACACCTATAGTGAAATGTAACTACTTCGGTACTAAAATTGCAATTTTCCATTTATGGAGTCACAGAATTAAAAATTACTGACATGAATGACTAATTCATATACTTGTTTACTTGTTATTTGGCCATATTTTTTATTCTTGGACTATAATAGTCATTTACATTAATCATTATTAATTTTGTCACTTATTATCTAGTCATTTATTTTAATCCTAGACTAAATTAGTCATTTAAGTTAGTCGCTTTTAGTTTAGTCACTTATTATTTAGTCATATATTTTATCCCTAGACTAAATTAGTCATTTAAGTTAGTCGCTTTTAGTTTAGTCACTTATTATCTAGTCGTATATTTTATTCCAAGACTAAATTAGTCATTTAAGTTAGTCATTTTTAGTTCGGGTCACTTAAAATTGCTCAAATTTAGTAGTAATTCACTTGAAATAATTGTGGTGACTAACATTTTTAGTCACCTAGTCATTAATTTCATCATTTTTTTACTAGTGCAAGAAAGGCTTCTCCTCAATCATTTTTTGTATAAATAAGGAATCCCAAGGGCTTAATAGGATTGGAACTTTTTGCGGCATATAGAGATTTCTAAGAGATAGGAGCTCGAGCTTGTCATTTTCCATTTCTTTTCATCATGTACTTGAACATTATTTCCTATTAATGAGAAGTATGTTGTTACCTTCCATCTAATATTGTTCTAGAGGGTTGATTCCCCTTGGGTTAGGGCCCAACCCAAAGGTTTTAGTCTCTCTCATGTATATTTTATTTATACATTTTCTTTCCTAGAAAAAAATTATTCCTTTGTCAGTAGCATTTGTTTATGAAAATTTCTTTTGCAGGTCTATCTACCACCTCTCTTGTGGGAAACGTGGTTGAGGATAATGTATTGAAAATATAAAAAGACATAGATCACTTTTCTTTGTAGTAGTTAGACCTCATATTAGTTCTTCTTTCTTACATATCTCTTTTCTTCAACCTAGTGATTGATTTAGCAACTTTCTCTTAACATATGAAGTATAGCCTTTGTTGGATGTAGGCCTTGTGTAGATTGCCGGATAGTTTGTCTCTCATTGCAATAATTAGATTCCCACTTGACATTCAACTCATCCTTTCTTTGTTATTTCAATTTTCCTGCATATTAACATGATTTAGTTATTTGGAAAGGTTATGTAACTTTTTGTGGTGTGCATGCACAATTGTTAATTTGCGAGGGATGGAATTTTTCATTCGCACTCATCCCACCACCATCTCCCTTTTCTTCAACTTCAACAACTCCCTCAAAACATTGTTCACCAAGAGTACATTTATGGTTTATTAAAAGCCACCATGTGCATTGGTTCTTGTGTAAGATGGACCTCTGAAGGGTATTAAGCTTGGAACGAGGTCCATACAACTTTCATCTACCCTCCATTATCCTTCCCCACCTTCAAATTACCTTTATCACCCTCAGAATTCTCACGGATTCTATCGTGTATAAAAACATGGAAATCCTATAACATCTTGTAGTAATCTTATATCAATCCTATAGCATCGAGATAGCACCATGTAAACTTGACCATATTTTCCTTTGAAGTTTTTATTTTTTCCTCGTGGCCTTCAATAATTTCCCTTAGGCTACGAAACCATGATTGAGGAAGACTAAATACCATAGGACTTTCCTTTTTACCATTGCAACACATTTCAAAAAATTAGGTTTAGTGAATAGATTTATGATTTGGATAAGATAGTGATGCTTTTCTTGATTGCCTTGGGAAGTATCAAATGAAATCTTCCATTAGATCTAATCTCTTTATAATGCGGTGATTAAATATAGTTTACATTTTCCTTTTATTTATGCAAGGTATATATAGCGGAACATTTCCATTTCTACAAAGTAGATTACGACTTTCCTTTCATGCAATTTATTTCCTTGCAAATCTATATTTAATTGATAGAATGATATATGTATACCTTGGTCTATCCCATTGCTTCAAAGTGACTTGAGTAGAGCTTAGCCTATTGTGCATAGAACATTGTCACTTCTTAAGTTTGTATGAACCCAAGTTGATAATTAAAGTTGGCGACCTTGGGAGTTTCCACAATCTTGTTGCAATGTTGAGGCTCATTAATCAATAAACAAATAAAATATTAATAAATTAATTAATTAACATATAATTATAAATAAGAGTATTTATATAAATAGAGTATGAAATATATATAGAATATAGATTGTAGCTATAAATTAAGATCCATTTTAATTCTAAATTTCATATTTAATAAAAACATAAACATTTCTTTATATCTAACATTAGAAAATTAAATTACAAAATTCATAGACATGTCACGAGAAAAAATGTTTTAGGGTTTTAATAAAGTTAAAAATAATCTTTTGAGAGAAATGAAATTTATATAAACAAAAAAATGTTATTATTAAGAATCAACATGATCTACCTTAATTCCAAATCTAATAAGGTTTCAAAGGAATCAAAGTTCTTGAAGTGCAAACTTCTCATCAATTTTTGCACTTAAAAAGTGGTTTGCATCTTGAGATATTAGATCCCTCTCATAGCTTGGTAGATTTAGAGTTAAGAAGATCTATGTGGGTTATTAATTAGTATTTAAGAAATTGAAAATAAAAATTTAAAAGTAAATGAAAATTTCGATTTGATAAAATAATAATAAATGAATACAATTATATGTGGATAATTTTGGATTTAATAAATATCCGGGGATCAAATCTTTTAAAGTCAAATTCTTTCCCAAACATCTCATTATAAAAATATCTACATCCAAAAAAGATTTAATTCATTTAACATTGGATAAATCCAAAAATTAAAATAAATATGTTGATAATTAATAACATCATAAATACAAGATTGGCCAAGTTTAAGTTCTAGGAAAACAAAAAAAATCTTAGAAAAATACACGGAAACCTGGAATGCGTATTCTAGCTAGTTAAGGAGGGCTTCACTTTGATAGCAGGGAACACATCAATACTATAAAAAATTATGCTCCAAAAAACTTTGAAAGAACACAATAATGATTTCTGCTTTCTCCTAAACTGCAAGTGACAAATATGACCATAGTGGTACTCATTATTTTCACAAAAGAGAAAACTATCCCGTACTTATAGAAAGTACACTTATAAATTGCACATGAGAAAAAGGGTTCCTAAATTATTTTTTACAGGGTGCGGATTTGATTGTGGATAAGCTGATAAATGATGGAGGTTTTGATATTGATCCCAAAAACGTTTTGTAATTTGTTGGGATTGAAGAAAAGTTGGTTGATCAGATGTGTTGTCAGTTATCAAACTATAGGTTGATGTCTAGATATGAATAACCCTATGGTCTAATTATTGGTCAGAAGTCAATTTGGTTTTCTTTCTCGAAGGACATGAATTTCCTATCTAAGTGTTAGTTGTCAAATGCTTTAAGTGCTCACACTATATCGAATATCAAAGAATTTCTTTCCAAACGTTTGATGAAATTATTGCTTTCCTTTTGTTGGCAAAAGGCAGTCCGGTAAGAGATATTGCATGCCAATTGTTTGTTAAAAGTTTTGTTAAGAGATATTGCATGCCAATTGTTTTGTTAAAAGTTTTTGTTAAGAGATATTACATGCCAATTGTTTGTTAAAAGTTTTGTTTGTTAATCAAATTGATTGCGAGTTATTTTGCATTAAAGGTCAAATGCACCCTCTTTTTTTAGTAGAGGATTTATGCCCAAAAGATACTTTGTTTCATCAATAGTCAAATGCGATCATAGATATCAATCATTAATTTCAGGATACTAATAGAGCCATTTTTTCGAGAAGTCATTAATTTTGTGGCTGAATTTTTACGTGGTGGATATTAAGCAAAAAATAAATACGATCATCACAAAAATTCTTGTAAATCTTTTTTTTTTTGAAGGGGGGGGAAAGAAAAAAACGTTGTTTTATATATTAAGATATGTAAAACAGTACATATTACATGATGATACAGTGCATAGCAGCACTGTACAGATAGCGCAAAATATAAAGCATAGATAATGCAATTAGTTACAAAATATAATGCCCCATATATACCGGCAGAAAGAAACCGACGAAGGCCAAAAGATTATGATGTGTCCACAAATTATCAAAAAGTTTGGCACCATAATAATGCCACTACTAAATTCTAGGAACCAGAGTAAACCTGTGGAAAAACCAGCTCATATACCCCATCCGAAGGATACATCCAGGGAGAGGAGTACGTGAGGGAAACAGCCTCGCTTGCATATTATGATCATCCAAAAATAGACACGCTTGCATCTGAAAAGAAAACAAATATAAAATCTGGCCCGCCTGCAGGGGGAGGGAATCCAAGTCAAGATGGCCCACGAAATTTGCCATAGCAGCAAACAGGCCTCTTATATAGAAGGGGGAAGGTATGTCATTTGGAGGCCCCAGGCGGGTCGCCAGCACCAAGCACCCTAAGATCTGCAGCAGAATAAATTGGAACCTCCCTGAGGTCAAGAAGTTCATCCCGGAAAAGGGATTTTGTTTTTGGCCTCCCTCTGAAGTGTCTGGATGCAGATTTTGATTTTTTCCTCACCGTAATATTGCACCCTGAAGCTGGCGAGATGATAATATCAGGGTCCCTAGGGATGTTATCAAAAATAGTGAGGGCAGCCAAATCAAGGTTTGGGTTATTTAAAAGGGATTCAATATCACTTCCCACAGAATTTATGGGGGAGTTTGAAAGGTCCACATTCTCGAAATTATGTGGAGAGGGAGGAGAGGGGGGAGGCATGGACGGGGGGGGAGGCATGGAGGGGGAGGAATATAATGGATCAGGTGTGGGGCAGGTTTGATGGTTTTCAACAAGATCAGTCGTGACATTAAGTGAGTCCGATAAGTCCACATTCTCGATATAATGTGGTGAGGGGGATGGGGATGCGTTTTCAAGGGGCGGCATGGATGGAGAGGTGTACAATGGTGCCGAGCTGGAGCAGGTTTGATGGTGGACAGCAGAAACAGTAGGGCCATAAGGCATTTTATCCTCCATTATGATAGTGGATCCCAGGTTTACTTCGGCTTCTAAATGAATGGGCGAACCGGTATTCACCGGGGAAGTAAATTTTTTTATCTCTTTAGCATCAAATGGCGCCGATCGAAGTTCGGATTCATCAGGCGGGGTAAAATCCTTGTGTGGTGGAGATAATTCCTCACAATGTGCACTATCTTTAGCAGATGAATGAAAACTAGAAGCCAGAAAGGGAGGAATACCTGATAGGTAGACATTTCGTTGTACATTTGGAGTCAGCTCCCTATGAACAGCAGCAGACCTTTGATTGCCCCGACGGGGCCCCCAATGCCGCTGGGGGCAGTTGCCCTTCAGATGGCCAGTGTTGTGACAAACCAAGCATCGGAAAGGAATGCCCCAATAATCCACCCTTTGCCTGTGACTTCTCGGACCCCAAACGAGATCAACATCCCCGGGCAGGCCCCTAGAGAAGACCAACTCGACTAATAACCAGGCAATGCGTTTGTCGCTGGCATCAAGCATGCTAGAGTCGATGTATTTCGTGCATCCTATGGAATTTCCAATGGCTCTTATTGCCTTATCCGTCCAGAACTCCAGCGGAAGGCCCGGAAGCTTTACCCACACTGTCCTATTCTTAGGGGCCTCCATAATTGGATTAAAGCCAAGGTACCATGGCAGAAGCTGCAGGAAGCTCTTTCCACGTACCCATGGCTTGTCAACAATCAAGGCCACATCTTTTTCGTTCTTAAGGTGAATGCTGTACCAATTATTTAGGAGCAAGCTGACTTTCGGAGCATATCCCACCATGGGGCTCCATACTTTCTCCGCCCATTCTATCATATCAATCTCCTGTCCATTGGCATACATCCAGCGCCCGATTAGTGCACATTTCTGCAAACTAATGACCCGCCCACATAGTTCCTCATGATCCATCATCACTTCTTTGACATCCGAAGCAGGCTTGTAGTGGGCAAGACGATTTTTCCCCTGTCTGCGTCTGCCTCTGCGGGACGAACCAGCCTTGGGCCCATGCAAATTCCCCCCACCTGAATTAACCTGCCGATTCTCATGGAAATCAGGGGGCGCAAAGATGGACTGAGCGATAATTGATGCGTCCAGCTCGAATTCCTTTTGCTGAGATTGATCTGCGTCCCTCGTAGCAGCATTCTTTTTGCAATCACGAACCGCCGACTTGTTAATATGAGCATCAACATTATAATTCTCTGATAGCTTTAATACATCCGGAGGAGTGGATGCATTAACATCCCTGAGGCCGGATAAATTCACTGAATTTCGGATATTCGCCCCAGCCATAACTGTATGACAATCCCCAAGTATAAGCTTCTGACGAGACAGATGCCGACACTTAGACGCATTCAGAAGAAATTGAATATAAATACGACTTCTTCAGGAATGTAAGGAGAAACCTCTCCCGAAGTTTCAAATTATTATACTTGTAAATATATATATATATATATATATATATATATATATATATATATATAACAATTCAACGACTTAATTACTTTGTTTGAATACATCACACTTGAAGATTTAACCCTTAATAAAATGTCTTCAATTTCAATGGAAAAAAAAGAGCGAGTATGTATATGTTTGTGGTTGGAAACAATTATAACATTTCAATTTGATTTATGCTTCAAATGTTTAGATAAAATTAGGTATCTAAGATCTCAAGGTTTCTTGCCAAATGTTAAATGAAATTCTTACTAATTTTTTTATAAACATAATAATATATATTGAATATTAAATGTTTGATGAATGCTTTAGTCATCAATTATGTGTAGATTTTAGATTTTATCTTTAATATTGAAGGTTAGAAGTAATCATTTTAATAGAGGATTCATGGCTGGAAGATAGATGGTTTTGTTAACTATAAGATATAGTAGTGTGAGAATTTTTCATTTATATGAAATTTTGTGTTTGGATTGTAACAAATACATAGGTAGTAAATCACTATATCTTCCAAAAAAAATCTCAAGTCATTTTATCTAGCAAAACTACAAACTTTTGGGAGAGACTCCAAACTAGATAATAAAATGGGGTTTTGTAGGCATATACCTTAAAGACTTACCACCAAAAAAAAAAATACATGTCATGCTATAACTGACTGATACAACATTCCTTCATAATTGTGTAGTGTCAATCTATTTAGCTATAAGGAATAGGAGCGGGCCTAATAGTACTCTTATTTTTAAATCTCCTAATCTTAATTTACACCCTTCATTAGCATATACACCTTTATTGAGATCACAGAGAACATGGAAGTATTCTATTGAAGAGAAAGCTTCTACTACTTTCCTATTTTTTTCATAAGTCTTTCTAATGTTTTATTCCTAGGAGAGGAGCTCTACACCAAATGTTGAATAAGGAAGAAGTCCCCCAAAATAGTGAGTGAACTTACTTGTTTTCCTTTGTCTAATTGAATCCACTCGTAGAGGGCATAAGTTTCAGCTTGGTTGTTTGTGATGCATCCTAAGCCCCATGAATACTTTGCAAATTTAACATCCTCTAGACCATACAAAAACCCTACATCTCTTGCCACCCCTACAAATTTAAAATATTGATAAAGACTATTTCTTAGAATTCTTTAATTTTGCGGGTGAATTCTACTAATTATGTGGTAGTTATTAAGAAAAAATAAGTGCTAGCATAACTTCTCATAGATCAACTATTTTTAATTTTTTGGGAATTAAATTTGAAGGGGGACTAATTACCTTTTGTGACTAAGAAGTAGTTGAATATTCAAAGTTTATTTTTGGGTGGAGAGGTGGGTACTTGATTTTTCCAATTTTAAAACATTTTCCTTTTAGCGATGTAATTGAAAACAATTCTACCATTCCAATTGATTTGAAGCCTTCTCCTATTTCTCTTACCTATATAATACAACAAGATAAAGAGGTATTGTTAGTGGAGGTTACAATGTCAAATGTTTATCATGTCTACATTTGGTTTTTGAGAGAGATGTGATTATTTACATATTTAGTAAGTTTTGGCCTCTTTCAACAACATTGTACTAATGGATACACTTGACATGGATAGAGAAATGTGATCATTTTTCAAAGGATTTTTTTAACTATTTAGCTAAAGTGTTTGAGGAAGGTCCCTAATTTTGGGAATTGTATGGATTTTTATAACTCCTTGGTTCCTATAATTTAAACCTAACTTTATGTCAATTAATTGAATGATGGTGTGCTTTCACTTCCCCAATTTGCGACTACTTTTTTAGTGTTTATAAGTTTTGGGGGATAATGAAGATGCTTTAGGAACATACATAAAACCACATTTTGAGTGTGCTATAGTGAGATTTTGCACATATATTTGTGTTTGTGTTGAGATAAACTTAGTAAAAGTACTCTACACAAAATGATTCTCAATTGAAGAAATTTTAAATGAACCTTTGTTTGGATTATGAGAACATTACATCTAGAGGTCTAGAGATTACATATATTAGAAATCTTCTCCCTAAAGATCATTCTCTTATTAAAATAAGGAAATGAATGATCAAAATACAGTAAAAGTCGAGATACATTACCCCAATAGCGAAAGGGAATTGAACTTGTGATGAGTGCTATAATAGCCCACCTCGCTATAACACCCCACCTCATCACCATTTTACCAAAACCTCATTGACAACATAACATGTGTTTTGACAACATTATATTTTTAGAAAAATTATATATATATATATATATATATATATATATATTCTTGCCACGATTTGCTTAATTTTATACAAAATATTATATTTGTTTGTTTAATTTTATACAAATAATGGGATACATCTAAATTGTTTTTAACTTTTTAATGACCCATATTATATATATTTCTGCATAGTTTTGAAGTCACGTATTAGTGGATCAACCAATCCAACCTTACCCAACCGTATTCACCTCGATTTTCTCGATAAGGAAAATGTCAACCCCATTAGCCACCTCTAAGTCAGGAAAATCGTACCTAAATATAACCATGCTTGATATTGTTGTTGCACGCTATGAGCAAAACATATATTTCCACTTCTTCCTTTTTAATGGCGGAATTGACAGGTCGCCCATTTCTCTGGATTCACACGCAATGATTAAACCTGTATAACGACTCTGTCCCAAATTTCCTTCCATACAATTATTGGGTGACAAATACTCCTCCGACTTCAATGTATCGCAATTTTTAAGTTTTGGGTACTTGACATTCGAGGGGGAGGCAATCATGGGGAATTTCTGCCCGACTTCTGTGCAATCTGCATGAGACAATTCTGGTGGAGTTGTCACAGAGCGCTACTACGACCATGGAGAAATCGAGTGCACATGATGAGCATCAAATAAATCTGTTGGAGTTACCAGAGAGCTGTATATCTGCTATTCTTTCATTCACTACTCCACGTGATATCTGTAAACTCTCAGCCGTCTCCAAACTCTTCAGATCTGAGGCCTATGACGACTCCCTCTGGAACAAATTCATTCCTCAGAAATGCTACGAGGTGCTACCCAGGGCCATTATCCCCGTTGCACACTCTTCAAAGAGAGAACTCTACTTTCGCCTCTGCGAATCCATTCTCATAGACGGGGGAACAAAGGTATTTATACATGCAAAGTCCCTTATCAATGTCTTTTATTTTGATTTTTTGCTTTTGGAGTAAAAACCTGCTCGTACAAACAGTTTATCTCCAGAAATTAAGAGATAAATAGGTATGATGAACCCCAGAAAAGTTTGAATGCCGAAAATCTCTATTATTACTCATACATGATGATTGATTGATTTTTTCATATTCTTCATTGCTGTGGCAATAGAGATTTTGGCTGGAAAGATCCACAGGGAAGATAGGTTACATGCTATCTGCAAGGCACTTAGACATCATTTGTGGAGAAGATCAACGCTATTGGCATTGGCCATTTAGACAGGACTCCAGGTGAGATTTTATTATTCTTGGTTATTAATAATAATATATATATATTTTAAATTATAATTATACAACACATCATACATATAAGGTGCTAATCTTCACACAATAATTTAATTGCTTGAAGTCTAATATGAAAAGAACTCTGGTTTAGATGATGATTCCTAGAGATCCGGCAGGATTTTTTTGAAATTGGCATAGATTGCGTTTTCAGATTTCAAGAGGCTGCGGAATTGTTAATGATTTGCTGGTTGGAGGTCCGGGGTTCAATCGACAGCAGGCTTTTGTCTGGTAATACGGTGTACAAAGTGGTGTTTCTTCTCAAATTTACAGAAGATTCGTGTGGGTGGAGTGAAGTGCCCATGAGGTTTTCGGTTACAACGGCAGACGGAAATCAGATGGAATTGGAGCAGCTTTTGATAGAAGAAACAGAGGAAATGAAACGTATAAATGCAAGTGGATGGATGGAAGTGGTCGCAGGAGAATTCACAGTGCGTGCGGGTGAAGACGAAGACGGGGAATATAACAGTGATGGTGATTCTTCTGTGGTCAGATTTGCTATGAATGACGAAAAATTGAATTGGTGGAAAGGTGGACTTATTATCGATGGAGTGACGATTGAACCTTTGACTCTTTAGTGGCATTAGTTGCTGTCGGGGTCGGCGTGCCTGGTTTTGTTCCGCAAAATTGCAGCTGATTGCGAAGATTTTTCTCGTATTTTTATTCGGAATCGATTTGCAGGTAGTTTTACCAGTGTATACTTTCAACAAATTTGGATGAAACCGAAAAAGAAGGCAAATTAGTCAAAATAGCCCTTTTGTACTAACCTTTATCTCGGCTTAAGATTCTTATATTGCTAGTTGATTGGTTCACTTTCCAAATTATGAAAATATTTTTTTATCATATGATTAATACAACTAACTTGTGTTTTTAGTAACAACCATTTATAGTATGGAGTTGTCTAACCAGAAGGAATTGGTCAGAATCTGGGCCAAAATTTTTTAAGAAATCTTACAGTAACAGTGTTTGAATCATGATTTTGATGGTGGATGTTGGAACGAGGTCTCCTTACAAGCTACGAAACCGGTCCATTTTGGTTATTTTTGTTATATTTAGTATAGCGCAGGGGTTTTTGGGTGGGTCAAAGCCCCGAAAAGCATTGTAATGCGGTTAAAGGGTAAACTAGGGGTCCGAAAACCATGGGTTGCGGACCATAGGAATGTTAATGCTAGATTGCTATAAATAGAGAGACATTTCGGATTGTAAAAGAAAAGAATTGGCTAAGCTATCAAGACGATCTGTTGTATAAGCGATCTGTTGGGGTTTTTTGGGAACAGACTCTTGCTGGATGTGTGCGTGGAGATCCTAGTCTAGCTATGTCCGAACTCTGCTACTGTGTGCACAGGTTGGGAAGGGAATTGTAAGGGTAACGAATGAATGAATATGCAAGATTGTTGGATCTGAATCTGTGAGTACTATTGAATGGATTGCTGATAATTATTGTGTTATGCATTTCTCTGTCTTTATGTTGTGAAGGTTTGTACATTGAATAATTGAATTTATTCTACTTTGGTTATATCTTGTTGCAAAAGTCTGTATATTGTAGTAAATCTAGATCTGTTCTGTTCAGATATATAATGCTATGTTAAGGTTATGAAAAGCATAGAATTGTAGATCTAGTGCACGTGGATGCAATTGGACCTATACTTGATCCTGTGCAGAGAAAATCTAAGCGGAATGCAGCCCTGCTTGCCTTACCCTTCCTTTCTTAGGGTGCGGAAACCTGGTTCCAGCACCCACCCATACTACTTTGAGTGAGACTGTGACCTACGCAAGTAGGTCACTGCCGAAAGGGCCAGTAGTATAGGGGTTTGTTGGTAAACCTTGCTCACCGAACCTGGGTCATGACCCCTCAAGCCAACAAATGGTTCCGTTGCCAGGACAGGAAGAGATCTGAGAATGGGATTAGGTAGTGGCTGGCTAAAAAATAACCATGGCGATGTGCTTGGAATTACCAACCTTCAAGGGGGTAGGAGATGAGGACATGGACCAATTTTGGTTCATTTCAAACTCTATCCGGACTACGCAGAATGTGGCAAGCGATACAATAAAAAGGGCACAACTGTCTTTAGCATTTGAAGACAGAGCTCTGGACTGGTATATGCAATATATTGGCCAGAATGGAACCGTCTGCATTCAGGAGATTAATAATGCTCTAGAACAAAAATTATGGAAACCGAAGTCTTATTCCCAGCTAGTAACAGACGTAAAAGAATTCAAACAAAATACGTCAGAATCAGTATGGGAGGTGGATCAACGGTTGAAGAAGGCAATAAGGGAAGGAGGGTTTGAGTATGATGATAGGCAGCATATGAAATGGTTTATTGCCATACTACTCCCTCACCTGCGTACACCCATGAGTCGCCAAAATTTTAGTTCGCAAGACAAGGCCTTGGAGGCCGCTATGAGATTAGAAGCTACACCTCTTGAGGACACTATGCTAGCGGTACAACAGATCAAAAAAAAATTAGAAGCAATGCACTGAGAAATCCAGGCTCTACAGCAGGGAAACAGAAGGGGGGCTGTTACGGAACAAGGTCACACGACAACACTAGGAGCATATAGCTCGGAACATTGGAATTCAAAGGGACCTATGCGCTGGCGTGAGGGAAGCCGCACAGTTGGACTACAGGGCACCCCCATGTTTGCACTGGAACAACGCTGGTATCAACATGGCTGAGAAATGGGCCATGAAAGGCAGAGCTACTCCAAAGGAGCAAAAAGTAAAACCGACCCTATGTCACCAAGAACCACCTCAGGCAAGGATGAATTCCCCTATGAAGAGAGGGATAGAAGCCAGAGTGGAAGCACAGGTTGGAGTAGAGGTCATGTAATTAGTTATAACTATGGGAACACAGGACATTTTTCAAAACACTGCCTGTGACAGTCCTGCAGGTATTGCAGATAGTGGAACCATACTCTGGAAGGTTCCCGTCCCTACAAACCAAGATACAGGAGAAGCAGTTTTTTTCTACGTAGAAGAAGTGCAGGGTCTAAGGCCAAGAGGTAAAATTCAATATCATAACACGTAGTGGATTAGCGACTGGGGGAACTAAGGAAACAGAGGAAGCTGACTCACTAATCCATAAGGCAGTTGACAAACAAGAAGGATTAGACTTGGGTAAAATCAAGGAAACATTTATAAAAGCACGAAGGGATCTCTTTGAGTCTAAGTGCTCAAGAAATGTGGAACCGGTGGAGGACATTAGAATTTTCTTACAAGTATGTGTAAGACTGCTGCGTAACACTTAGGCGCTGCAGATCATGCAGACCTTACTAGAAAACTTAATAATAAGCAGCAAGGGGATAAAAGATAAAAGAGATGCAGAACCTACACCAACAAAAAAGGAATATATTTACAATCTAGCAGTTCAAGATAGGGCCGACTTATTAAACCCCAAAGTAGACACTGACGATCCCAGTCAAGAGCTAGAGATGTGGCAGAACCGACTAGGGGAAGTCTCCACGCCACGATGCCTTTGGATCATACAGGAACCCCTCTTTAAAACCTCTAAGGAAGGGACGGAGGAGGAATCAAGCCTGAGCCCCTGTAGTATACCTACCGTAAGGAAGGGTTTGGATGACTCACGCAAAAGACTCGAGTTCCCAATGTCATATACAGCTTCCACAGGCAATGATATAATATGCCAGACTGCTGTAACAACAATGCTACGACTAAGAGACAAATCTCTGGCTCCAGTATCAACTCCCCTTAAAGCCTTAATAAGACAGGTACGACATGTCTTATGGCCTTGGACCAAAAGCCCCTTAGAAAGCAAGCCTATGTTGGGGGAATATGGACAACTGGTGCCAAGCAATAACTCTAACGTAACTAATACACCTAGGTCCCGGGGGATAAGAGAGCTAGCCATTGGAAGTATAACCTCGATTAAAAGGTAGAAGTTACCATTGGGTAGAGCAGATCCTGAACAACTAGCCGATCGAATTACTGGGAGATTTTACCATTCCTGGGAAAACCCGCCCTACGACGATTACCCCCCCCCCCAGTATCTAACTGCTATTCCTTAAAAGGGGGTTGGCCACACAAGGGTAAGCAGGATATTTCCAGCATCTCGTGGAAGCTACCCAACAGGGAATGTTATTGCAATCACAACAACCCTCCAATGAATGAGCAACCCTCTTCATTAGAAAGTAATCAACTAGAGCCAGGATTCATCTTCCGTCCAAGGATGCCAACTACTGCTACTGAACCCTCCACTCTGACAGATCTAGAGGTAGAAGAGATTCTGGAAGATGAACTAGAGCTAGAAGAAGTGGTCCCCCCGCGAACCACAAGGAAAGGCAAGGAAAAAGTTCAAAGCTCGAAGGCTGAACCTCAGGCGGAAAAATGGCCCCGAAATTCCCCAAGACGTCGTAGGCCTCCAGCCGCTGATACCCAGAAGGAAGCGCTGCTGGATGAAACAATTAACTGGTTACCCTCCTTTGTCCACCCGCAGAGACCATCTATGAAGATACCAAAAAATTTGGATGGCCTAATCACTTACCTCTAGACTCCTCTGACCCTCGGCAAGGTCCATATCATCGGTGATCCCTGTGGACATCTCCATGAAGTCAAGTTTGATGAACATAATTTGGCAGACCCAAATGCCTTCCCCGAATTAAGCCCTAAGTTATATTTCTAAACGCTCCATGGAGACGATGGAACCACGGTGGTCCCACAACTCTGGGTTTATGGCCTGGCAGGATCTGGATTGTTGAATTTGCTCCAGATGCCCTACTTTGGCCGCTACATTATTACAGATCGGCTGGCACGCTAGCTATTGGCCCTCATTCACAATGAAAGCTTATGGACTCGTGACAGAATCCCTATTGATGTTGAGTTGATCCACAAACTTATGGGCCTTCCAAAGCAGGTGCCGAACTCGCTCGCAGAAGTTGGAAAGAAGTATGAAGTTGCTATCGCGTCATATGTCCGAAAGACCTATGTGGTCCAGTGCAAGAAAAGGGGGTTTGTAATGCAAAGCATCAACGATTTTGATACACAATTGGGCACTCGGCTACTAGCCTGCAAACTCATGCGAAGGTGTCAGGTAGCGACTGTCCCTGCTTATGTCATCCAGCTTGCCGGACAATGCACAAAAGGTGAGTTTTTTAATTTGGCTCGATATTTATGCGAATAATTTCTCGCTAATGTCCGTGAGTCTCAAGAGCATGGGACCCCTTTCTTCTATTCATGGCTGTTATTCCTCATCGCACTGGTCACCTGGGACAAACTAGAAGAATCGGTAGTCCCCGAGCTCACTGCTGGGATGTGCGAAGGTGCTCAGTATGCCCACCTATGGGATTCTAAGGATAAACAACGCGTCGAGGACAATAAGATCTTTTGGGTCCTCTTCCAGAGTAGTATCGCCACTGCCATAAATTCCTGGCCCCGATTATCCCTATAATATATGACAAATACAAGCACATCGCAGCCTTTCAAATCACTATGCATCAAGTCCGGATTCCTAGTCTCGCTAGTCAGGCCTGGATAGAGCTAGCATACATGGTTCCAAATGAGGATATTGATCTACTAATTGCCCTATGGCCCCCTAAATGGACAAAAGGCTCCAGTGGTACCCCTGCAGCAGTTACAACTGGCTCCAAAGAAAAACCATTACAACAGTCCGACACAACCCCAAATCTAACAGTCGTTACCACTTCCAATCCTCCTCAAGGTAATAAGCGAATAGGGCCATCGACATCAAGTCCCCGGAAAAGAGAGAAGCAGCAAGCTCAGTGCCAACACTATGACATGACGGTCACCTTAACGGGGGGAGATTTGGAACAAATCAGAGATGCGGTCACTCTGGTGACAAAGGATCAATGGGCACTTATCATGGCAAGTGGGAGGCTAGGGTTACATCTCTCCAGGAAGACCTCCGCGCCCTCAAAATCAACATGCAACCATCCCAGGACAGACAGGCACCACCTCTGTCGGTCAATTATAGTTCAACACAGGTCGGGACAACAGGGCAACTCTGGAATATCCCTACCAGTGCCCTAATTGGGATGCAGCTCTCAGAAGGCACCAAAATTCAGCTGGCCCTCGATCGGTTGACTCCCGCAGCTCTGGAGTCTCTCCTTCACAATTTCGCCCAAGAAATTAATGATTGTGCTCAAGCCACCACCCAACAGCTTGTGGTTGCCTAATGCACCCTGGCCAAGAAGACTCAGGCAGTGGTTCAGGCCCGGTCACAACAAGTGGAGATGGAGGCTGCCATCCACCAGTTGTGCATGATAGTCACCGAGGAAATCAGATCTGAGGACCCACCTAGGGGAAAAGTGGAAAAACTGGTAGCTACTCTCCAAGCCTCCTACCTGGAGGTTTCGGAGTTGAGGAACAAGCTGCAACCTGGCACCCCGCCAGAAGACCATGCCCAACGTACTGCAGCTATCACAGAAGCCACTACGCTGATTAAGGGGAAAATAGATCAAGGTACTGCTCTGATGGAATCAACCATACAACTTTGATCCCAGGTCTAGCATGACCCTGTTCTCCAACAAATCAATCAGGAATTACGCTAGCATGAGAAGGCTATGGAAGAAATGAGTATTATGTTGTCTACTTTGGTACCTACCCAATGTTTAGCACAATTGAAAACTAGCAATGACCTTTAGGATGAGATTACGAAGCTTCAATAGAAACAACACGCTGTCACATAATGCCTCAAGCCCTGGACTGCTTTGGCCATTCAGTTAACACATGACATTGATGACGCCAATAAGCACCTTAATCAATTATTAGCAAGTGTTACCCCAGTTACTGACAATCCACCTTCCCAGAAAATGGTCACTCTCGCATGGGAAGCTGTGTCTCAATGCCAGGTGATCCTCCCTCCACTTACCCACTCCCTGGACACTCTGCGAACACAAGTCAGTGACGCACCGATGGAGTGACTCGAGACGGGTCACAAGATTGTGTTGGGGGACTGTTGGAATGGGGTCTCCTTGCAAGCTACGAAACCGGTCCATTTTGGTTATTTTTGTTATATTTAGTATAGCATAGGGGTTTTGGGGTGGGTCAAAGCCCCGAAAAGAATTGTAATGGGGTTAAAGGGTAAACTAGGGGTCCAAAAACCATGGGTTGCGGACCATAGGAATGTTAATGCTAGATTGTTATAAATAGAGAGACATTTCAGATTATAAAAGAAAACAATTGGCTAAGATATCGAGACGATCTGTTGTGTAAGAGATTTGTTGGGGTTTTTGGGGAACGAAATCTTGTTGGCTTTGTGCGTGGAGATCCTAGACTAGCTGTGTGTGGACCCTGCTGCTGTGTGCGCAGGTTAGGAAGGGAATTGTAAGGGTAATGAATGAATGAATATGCAACATTGTTGGATCTGAATCTATGAGTACTATTGAGTGGATTGCTGATAATTACTGTGTTATGCATTTCTCTGTCTTTATGCTATGAAGGTCTATACATTGAATGCTTGAATCTATTATTCTTTGGTTATATCCTGCTGCGAAATTCTGTATATTGCAGTAAATCTAGATCTGTTCTATTCGGATATATAATGCTATGTTAAGGTTATGAAAAGCATAGAATTGTAGATCTATTGCACATGGATGAAATTGGACCTATACTTGATCCTGTGCAAAGATAATCTGAGCAGAATGCATCCCTACTTGCCTTACCCTTCCTTTCTCAGGGTGCGGAAACCTGGTTCCAGCACCCACCCATACTACTTCGAGTGAGACTGTGACCTGCACAAGCAGGTCACTGCTGAAAGGGCCAGTAGTATAGGGGTTTGTTGGCAAATCTTGCTCATCTAACCTGGGTCAGGACCCCTCAAGCCAATAGTGGAAATGGAATCAACAACATCAAACACATCTAGGGCACCCAAAATATTAAAATTTGATAATTATAAAGTGGATTTACAAAAATCTCTATCGGATTTTCTTAAAATCTTACCTGAATTTTCATAATTTTCAGAGCCAAAAAACAGTCTAGTTAGACTATGTCTTTATGGTATTAAGTAGTCAAAATCACAGGTATGAGCTATGGGTCACACTATTATTTAGCATGGCTTAATTTTTTCCCATAGGTTCCCAAACCAGTGACTTTTTTACTAAAAAGTGGGGATAGAAGAAAAAAACATTGTCACCAACTATTCTATGTATATAGACTTTGTAAATTTGTATTATTTTGATAATTTAATTTGAATATATTTTGAAATTTTAATTCAGACATTTTTCATTAATTGCAAGGCCCTCCACCTCAATATGGAAGATATGTGGTAAAGTTATCTTATAAAAAGAATACAATTAAAAATATAGAAAAATAAAATTAATAATTATAATTATAAATTAAAACATTTTAACTCTGTTAAATTAAAGAAAAATAAAATAAGAGATTTTATTTCTAAAGTTAATATGGATAGGATAGTAATAATAATAATAATCTCAATAGACCTGCTATTTTGGAATTGTGTTTTTAAAATTTTAATTTGATTCTCAATAATTATTAGGTGGAGGGTTGAGATTTAGCTTCAATAGAATATTCTAGAATATTTTTAGTAGTGTACACAAATTAAAGGTTGAGATTTATCCCAAAAGTAGTTATGACAAACTTTCTCTTTTAATTAAATTGGTTAATTAAAATAATTGTCATATAAGTTCAATATGAAATGAGTTATGGATTTTTGGACATGTGGTATTGATGACTCATGGTATTGTAAGACACTCTATTTACAAATTTAGAATCTCCATGAGAAAGTGGCTCCATGGATAAGAATCTTGTTCCATGCCTTTTCATATGTATATATGTTTAACATATATTAAGGCTTATAGTCTAAGAAGATGATATTTTCCCTTGAAAACAACTACATTTAACAAGATTTTGACAAAATTAAATAAAATTTGCCAAAATATAGTTTAACGAAGGTTGCCAAGGGTTTTGATGATCGAATCCATTTCTATATAAACGATTCTAACACTTGGAAGTGCAGTTTTGAAAAAAAAAGAAAATGGATTTGAAGGAAGAAATGGTAATGGGATTTACCTCAATAGAATAATTTGTATATATGTATATATATATATATATATATATATATATATATATATATATATATATATCTATCAAAACTCAAATTTTATTTAAATTGATATTCATTTGTAAGAACATTTCTGTTTTGAGGCTTATCTCTTTACTTGTAATTATCTTTAGGCACCCTTCCCCACTGTAATTTAGGTGTTCACATTTAACCTTGATAAACTACCTTCATAAGCAATTATTGTGACCCCTTCTTGGAAGTGGTGGCTTACCAGCAGATGTCACCCAACAATCGATTTCGGGATGGTTTCTTGATTTTTCTCTTTGATTGCCTGCTGCGTCTTAACTTTGTTTTCCAGCTTGCAGAGAGGAGGCCCATCGCACCGAACATCCACTTCAACCATCATCATTTCTGAGTCTTCCTTTAGCTCATTTATTTTTTTCTTTTGGTTTGTATGGCGAGTATTTATTGTGTGCTCCAGTTGGCCAAGAGAGATCCCAGCATTGCCGGATTTGCTTGCCTCTTCATTACTGATTGCAACAGAGACCTCCATGCTACCTAAAATAGCATTCATGGAGCCCTCGTGAACCTCCCAGTGCCTACCCAATGAATTGTAGATTGAAGTAGAAATGGAATCCTCCAAAAAGTAGAGGACGAAGACAGAGGAGTTACACCCTGTGTTTTTTCCTGTAGTTGAATCCGACTCTCAAAACAAATGCCTATCCATTTTGGTCCATTCCCGAATATCTAGATGCTGGAGGGAGTTTTGAAACATATATTTTCTCGGAGGGACAAAGGACCATTATTCTCCAGAATTATGGCATGCTGCAAATTGATTCAGTGTCATTTACTAAAAGAGATCTCCTACTCCGAAGAGAGCCTAGATTAGCTTCTAAGTTTTCCCTTGAGTTTAACTTCCTTAGAATATGAAAGAAGGACATTTTGTGAAACTTGGGCAAAACTAGCCTAATTTTTTTTTAGTATGGTGGTTAACTACACCTAAGAAGGGTTCTTCTGAGAGTTCAAAGGCTTGGATAATTAACCTAGAGTCTCCAAAGACTAAAAGGGAGAGGAAGTTCCTTTTGATAGCCATATTTAGACCCTACCACAGAGCCAGAGCCTCCGCTCTGTTGTTTTTTTCATGGCCTAGACCCCATGCGAAACGAAGCTCAGAAGAGCCTCCAGGATTCAAGATAATTCCACCGCTGCCAGCCACTCCTGGGCTCCCTTTAGAGGCCCCATCAAAGAAGAGGCAGTGACCTTCTAGGGATGATCTCCATTTAATGAATTCCTTCTCTTCTAGATGGATTTCCCGATTAGAAATGGATTTTGCAGGAGGGATAGGTCTATCCTTATAATTTGGAACTAGTCCTTTCAGCCATTGATCTTCCTCGCTATCCAGAATCATACCATTTCTTATGGCAGGCTTGTATTCTAAGGCCTCACCCAACAGAGCTTTGATTTTAGTGATTATTATTACTGGATTACAACTCTTATCCCTAAAAATTTTGTTATTCCTCTCGAGCCACACTTTCCAGCATGTGAATTTGGGAATCCACATCCAACCAGTCTTGAGAAGGATTTTTTTGGAGAGACAGAACGGGGATAACGTGGCCCAGTTTCTTAGCAGGTATGGAATATTTCTAGGAAGCTAGATTCTTTCGGGTCCAAAAAACATGACATCCCTCCAAACTTCTTAAGCAAAGGGGTAGTTTAACAACAGATGATTTGTCATTTCTTCATCTGAAGCACAAAGAGGACACCTAGAGGGTCCTTCCATTCCATGCTTTCTCAAGTTATCTCTAGTGAGGAAACTTTAATGCGCCAAGGTCTAGCAAAAGAAGTCAATTTTGGGAAGAGAAGGAAAGGCCCAAATAAATTTCCATTGTATTGTATCAAGAGGGACGTTTGGGATAGCCATCATACTTTTGTAACCTTCAGCTACTGTGTACGAGCCTGAGAGAGAGCCCCATCCTATTTTTTCCTTAGAAGAGGCATTTAAGGGAGCTTTTCCTTGGAGAAAATCTAACAATAGGGTGGCTTCACCATCCAGCCATTGAGGGACCACCCCTAGATTCCAACCATCCCAAATATTTCCTGCATCATCAGTACAATTGGAAATGTCCCAAAGAGTTTCTAGATTGTTGTCCTGAAGCCAAAATTTGATATTTAGAAGGTCTGCGTTCTGGATAAGGGGTTGATCTCCAAGGATTGAATATTCCCAAATTCTTATTTTTTCCCGTTACCTGGAATCCAGTAGAGCTGGTGACTAAAATGTTCCATTGTTGTGAGACAGAGCTTATAAACCGGTGATCCTTTGGTTATTCTTAGAGGCTGGTCCAAACACCTTAAGCATTGCCCATGAAAATATTTTTTCCACAAAACTCTCTTGCTCCAACTAGGATTCCCAGAAACAATGTTCCAGAGGAGCTTGGAGCCCAGAGCAAGATTTTGGGTTTCCAGATCCCGAATTTGGAGTCCTCCTTCCAGGAATGGCTTCTTAATGTTGTCAAAACTAACTAAGTGGAGCCTTATTGTTGGAAATACTGAGAGGGGGGGGGGGGGGGTGGGGGGTTGGGCGGTGAATCAGTATTCCTTTCAATTAGAGCATTAGTTAACCTCCAATTACTATCAATGTTTGTACAATGATAGCCGCAAACAAGAGGAACACAAACGCACACAGTTTTTAAGGTGGAAACCCACTCTGGGATAAAAACCACCTAATGCTTTTCTAATAATTCTTTAATATTCAACTCCAATTGAAAATAAAGCTCCAACTTCCTATAATCTAGAAAAGTATTCTTCTCCAGCTCCCACTGGGTGGACGCTCCAATGCCCAAGATTCTTTAGTAGTCAACTAAACAGATGCCCCAACACCCAATGTGCTACAACTCACCCTAGCACCACCCTACCACCCTATAGAAGAATAAAAGAAGAATGGACTCCCGTACCAGGGAAAATGGTCCACTTTACAATGATATAGAATGATGTAGAAGAAGAAAATATACTAGACCATAACCCCAACTTTGACACAACCACCTAATGATGATCCTAGACCTCCCAACACTGCCTCTTCAACCCTTGGCAGATAGACACTAGTACAATTTGTACAATAATGTATTTACAATGAATAAGTACAATGATACCTTTACAATGATTGTATGCAATGCTGCCCACTTGAAGACTTCATATGATGAACTTCTTGCTGCTGTTATGCACCTTGGTTGCTGCTCTTGTCATGCTACCCTTTGTTGCACCTTGCTTTGCTTTGCTGCCATAGAAAGTCTGGTCGTTTGCAACCCTTGACAACACATGATCTAGCTTTTTCTTGCCTTCTAGGAGCTCGATATTGAATTTGGTGTATCTCTATTATTTCGGATCCTCAATATTTTATTTTTGATCCTGTAGTAGTCCTCTCAGTCTTATTTCCAATTCCATAGGTCTGACCTAATTTGAATTTTTCAGGAGAGAGTTATGCCCAATCTCTCACAATGCCCTAATTATGGACTATTTCAGTAGAGCCCACTTGTACGGAGTGCCACGTGTCTTTGTTTCTTCATTTGGATCTGAAATTGATAGAGAAGAAATTAAAGAATGTGCAATATCTACCACTTTTTATGGAATTCCAATCCGATACTCAGAGATAGAGTTATGACGATTTTACCAAGGTCACTTCTTTGAGATGAATTTCAGGAGCTTGCAAAAACCCTGACTTCCACAGATCATATCTCCAAAAATATTCACACCTTGATCTGAAATTTTTACTACAACTTCCTTAGGATTTTTAATTCGCCTCATAAAAATTTCAGCTTCTGAAACTTCATAGAAAAATAGTTAGAGTGAAAATGCCACGATGACCTATTTCAGATGGTTGAATCCCTTGCATAAGGAGGAAATGAGGATCACAATTTATATAAATGCTTAAGTTGAGAGGGGCTTCAAAAAGTGAACATGGGAGGGATTTTAGGAGCTTAAAAAAAATATTAATCATGACTTTTCAATGACCCATGCACCAACCCCATGGGGTTTTAGCCCACTAACTGGGGGTACAAACTTCAAACATGAATATCTCTTAAAACGTGAAGAATTACATCGCGTGCCATATATCAATGGAAACATCTCGACAAGTAGAAACCATCAAAATTATTATTGATCTAAAATATATTAATTTGGTAGGTCAAAATTCCCATGCAATACTGGGTTAGCCCCTGGTGCTACTTGGGTTGACATCAATGACAACCGTTGATCAACACTTATTTCATTATTTTTCCTCCCTTCCCACAAAAATATTCTCAATAGACCATCCACTTTACTAATAAAGGTTTTAGGGGCAAGAAGAATTTAATTATGATATAAAGGAAGGATTATGAGAACATATTTCATTAGGATTACCTTCCCAGCATTATTCAACCATGAGGCTCCCCAAACTTGTATTCTGAGTTTTAGCTTGTCTAGCAGGGGCATCCAATGAGCTACTTTAGGATTTTATTTGAAGATTAGAATCCCAAGATACTTGAAAGACTCCCAGATCGGGGTTCCTTCCATTTCTAACAGCCTTGCTATATCTGCCAGTTCCTTGGTCGAACAATTCTAGCCATAGATCGTGCTTTTTTGATAGTTTATCTTGTTGCCCGAGACCTCCCTATAAATGTCTAGCTCCTTCTTGAAGGACCTTGCTAAATTTATGCTTCCTACTCCAAGCAACAAGGTATCATCAGCAAATTGGGCATGATTTATGTCTTTAACATTGTGAGACATCCTGAGGCCTGAGAGAGTTTGGGTATATTGATAGTAGTCTAGCTGGAAGCTGAGCATTGAAGCTTGAGTGGCGTAAAGAAGAGGGGACAAAGGGCACCCTTGTCTTATCCCCCTCGAGGCTTGGAAGAACTCTGTTGATCGATCATTAACCAATGGAGCTACCCAAGGGGAGGCTATGCAAGCTCTCACCCAACTTATGAGGGATTTTGAGAAGTCGAACTTCTCCATAAAAAAAAACAGGAACTTATGTCTCACCCTATCAAAAGAATTTTCCAAATCTAGCTTTATCACCATACCTTTCTCTTTCCAATGACAACTTGAATGAATTTCTTCTTGCACCAGCACAATATTGTCAAGAATCTTTCACCCTTTGATGAATCCTCCTTGGTTTTCAGGAATGATGACTGGCAGAATTTTATTAAGACTATTGGCTATTATTTTGGTAACCAGATTATGAATTATATTACACAGAGAGATGGGCTGGAATCTACTGAATTTGGTGGCGCCTTTATCTTTCGGGATCAAGGCAAGGAAGGCAGAATTGGTACTGCCTCCAATCTTGGCGCATGTCTGAGATTTCCTGACCATTCTTAGAAGATCTTTTTTAATTATAGGCCAGCAAGTCAAGTATAACCTTGTTGTGAACCCATCAGGGTCAGGAGCTTTATCCGGTTCCATGCAATCTAAAGATTTTTTAAGCTCTTTCATACTGATCTGAGCAATCAACATAATATTATCAGAATATTGAACATAATGAGGAATTAGATCAAATGGATAGGATTGAGAATCAATAGGAGGATCCTCCTAGGCCGAGTAAAGGTCTTTGAAGAAGGAGTGAGCTTCTCTCTTAATGTCTTCAAAATCTTTAACCAAAGTGTTTTGATAGTGAATTTCATTTACAGTTTTGAAGTGCTTGCAGGCTTCATCTTGCTTATGGAAGAAGCTTGTATTTTTGTTTCCGGCATGCAACCAAAGATTTTTGGATTTCTGTCTCTAGAACTCTTCCTCATCCATGCTTGCTCTATGGAAATATTTTTGCAGCTCTACTTCTTTATGGAGGAGGCCTAGAGTTATTTTAGAATTCTCTAGTGTCAATTAATGGGCTGCTAAGCTATCATGCGCCTCCTTTTTTTGGAGGTGGGAATTTTCAACATTTTATCCCACTCCTTAAGCTCTTTTTTAAGCCCCCTCAATTTTTATTCCCACACAAAGGAGGGGGATCCTTGAACTTGCTGGTTCCAGGCCTCGGAGACCACCTCCTGGAAACCTTCTTGATGTATCCACAGAGGACTGAATCTAAAGGGGATGGGGCCAATATTTTTATCCAATGAGAGCTCAAGCAGAATGGGTTTATGGTCAGAGATGTAGTTCAGAAAATTTTTAGAGGTGGCCATTAGGCCACTGGTCAAGAAGGAGGTTTGGACAAGAAATATGTCAAAACGGGAAGCAATGTGGCTGGGGCCTATCCTTTTGTTGGACCAGGTGAATTTCCTAGATGAGGGCTTGATATCCTCTAGATCCCAACCTAATATGAGATCTTCAACACATTCTCTAGTTGGATCCCTGACAGGCGAGCCCCCCTTTTTCTCTTCTACTGCTAGCGTAACATTTAGATCACCTGAAATAATAATATTTTATGGATTGTGCAAAAAAATATAGGACTGAAGCGAGTCCCAACAACTTCTTTTCTCAGCTGGTAAGACCAGAGCATATAGATTGAACATACTTACTTGATGGCCAGATTGTTTGTGGAGGAGCTTAGTGAAAATCCAATGGGTGTAGCATTCTTCATAAATCATATCATATTTGGAGCTGTCCGAGAAGGAGGCAGTCCCACCAGAGGTGCCTCTAGCACTGACATCCCTCCGTTGGCCTTTATGCCAGAATGCTTTGCTTGCTTGGAGGAGTAGAAGTTCCTCCAGCTTTGTCTCCTGGATGAGAAGGATTTCAAGCGAGTACATCCTCACAATGTCTTTTAGAGCTTCTTCTTTCAGCCTGCTGCCTAACCCTCTGCAGTTCCAGGAGATGTATTTCATTATTTACTGACTTGGGAGGTTGTGGCTCCCTTTGGAGCTTGTCCTTGCTTGCGCCTAGATCTGGTATTCATCGTTCCTTTGAGATTTTTCTGGGATCCTTGGAGCACATCCAGATATGTTTTTTCCTCTCTCTATTTCTTCTTGGACTTTCGACCCCTGGCCATCTTGATAGGAGTGACTTGCGAGCTGCTTGATTCAGAGTCCCTGTCTTCTGATTCTCCCCCGAGTCGAAACCAAGACTGATGTGCTCTTCATTTTCTTCTTTTTCCCTTTGATCATCCTCTGATGGGGGAAGATTTTTCTTTGCCTCAGCTTCTTTCACTTTCTTCGAAGGGTCTTCTGGCACCTCTTGGATCTCAATGGCATCCGCCTTTCCCCCAGAGGAAGAGCCTTCTTTTGGAACTTATTTGGATTTTGGGTTAGGTTGAGGCTTCACCAATGGCCTTGAGTTTTTCTTCTCGGTTGGTTTTGGGATTGCCTTGCTCTTTTTTATCTCTTTCCATCCTTCTTCATCAACTTTGTCCCCTGTTGGAGCTTTTGGGCAATTTTGTTGGAAGTGTCCATGTTCATGACAGGTTCTGCATTTGAATGGTAATTGCTCGTAATCCAATTTTTGATAGTGATGCCATTCTCCGATTGTGAGTTTCATCGCTTCCGACAGTCCAGCTTCCAAATCAACTTCCACATAGATTCCTGCATAGGTATATTGGACTTTTCTATCTGCTTTTTCAATGAAACGGCCAAGACCATTCCCAATCTTCTGACAAGTGTGAAAGCTCCAACATTGGATCGAAAGATTAGGGAGTCGGACCCAGACTGGGACCTCTTTAGGGACATCGACTGAAGGATCGAAGTCAGGGGTCCATTTATTAAGATGAAGACCCTGATTTCCCATGAAATACAAACTGTTTTTGAAAACCAGATCTCGATCTTCTTTGGAGGTGAACTCGAAAATGAAGTACCCTCTTCCGACGGCATAACAGATCACATTGTTTTTAATCTGAGGCCTCCAGTTGCATTGGATCTAGTCATTTGTTATTTTTGTTGAAGGCTAACGTACCATAAATTGTCCTACCAAACCTTTTTCAGCCAGAGCTAGGGCAATTTTTGTTGGTTGATCTTCAGGCAAGGCGATCTCAGGGATTTCTTCCAACTTCTTGATAAATTTCGGGACTTCTGGATTCGAATGTTTCTTCCCTTTTTGTGAAAGTAGCCTTCGGAATGCTTCATTTGAAGAGATCGGCGAGGTGGGAGAAGGCTCCCCACCCCCAGGCGCACTCATGGCGGCGGTTGCGGCTCCTCTGCGTCCACGATAACCTAGCTTAGAATCGCGTTCGTTGTGCGCCTCCAATATAATCTACAATAAACATCATGAACAATGTCATATATTAATAATAATAATTTGAAATGAAGTTATAATTTAATTAGATGTTTTATTTTCTTTTATTTTAATAATATGAGATGTATTAGGAAGCAAGTGTATTGGTCTTTATTATGGATTGATGGATTAATCTTCGCAATGTAAGATATATTATAAGGTAAATGTTTTGATGCATCTTGATATTTACTAGCTATTTAATTTATATGGTGATATTAATTAATAATGTAATTTTAAAGTATTATCAAATCATTTTTTTCAAACTAAAATGCTGTTATGAATGTGGTTATGAATGTTGTTATGAAGACTCAACATTATTTATGATTAATTATGTTTTTATTTTTTCTAAATTAAGCCAAAAACAAATGTTAATAGTTCAATATTTAGAATTTTTTTGATTAAAAGTCTACTCACTTACTAATAACAAATAGATTATTTTAAGTATTGTGGTTTCCTTTAAATAAAAACCAATCAGCATTCAAAACATTCAAGAATAAGAGTCAACTTATCTGTAAGGCACTTAGACATCGTTTATGGAGAAAATCAAGGTTAATAGTTCAATATGTAGAGATTTTTTTAAGTGAAAGTCTACTCACTTACTAATAACAAATAGATTATTTTAAGTATTGTGGTTTTCTTTAAATAAGAACCAATCAGCATTCAAAACATTCAAGAATAAGAGTCAACTTATCTACAAGGCACTTAGACATCGTTTATGGAGAAAATCAAGGTTATTGGTATTGGCCATTTAGACAAGGCTCCACATGAGATTTTATTATTTTTGGTTATTAATAATAATAATTTACTTATAAAATTGTGATAAATAAAGTACTAATCTTCACGCAATGATTTAATTGCTTGTGAAAAAAGACACTCGCTTAGATGATGATTTCCATATTATTTCGAATAATGGAAGGCTTTTAAGCTTCATACTAAAGATCCAGTAGGTTTTTCTTCAAATTGATATAGCGTTTCATATAAATTGTGTTCAGATACGACAGGGCGTAATTATTTCCAACATAAATAAGTTATATAGATTAGAATTGGAGTTTGAGATACATTTGATAAATTCTCACTACGAATAGAGTTTGTAGTAGGGAAGGAAATAACATAAAACGAATGATGTACATAACTTCTTCTCCTTTCTATGAACTTTGAGTTCGTGTGAGATCTAAAAACCTTCTCTAACCTTGTTGCATTACCAGATTTCAAAGCATCAAAATTTATAGAATTTTTTTCCAAATCCTCGATCAACGTCAAAATTAGGTCATATATGGTTCTTCGCAGTCATTTGAAATGCCGCATCCTTGAGTTTTATTTTATTAGCTTCTTAGAGCCACTCATTCAATAGGGTATCCCACCAAGTTAGGTACATTTCTTCAAACAATCACACCTTATTGGAGTAGCAATTGGAGTAACAATCATAGAAGTAAGGGAGGTCCTTCAATATGCCACCTTTAGGTTTCTAGAAATTTTATTAAGGTAGTGTTATATAAGAAAATATAATTGATTGATTAAGGAATAACTGACCAAACTCATCCTTATTAACGAGAAAATTGATTTGGAGATGCGTTTTTGGGGAGATTTTCTCTTTGAAGATGAATCTATACTCTTGTTGCTCTAGTCTTACTTTTTAGATCCATCATAAAATAAGTGTAATCCATAAAATTCCACGGACATTGGAACAATTCATGACAATAAATGTTACCAAATTATAAACTATTTTACTATATAGATTAAGACCCTAGACTTCATACTTATGAGCACTGACTAACTCAGTGCTCAAATTTATCGATATAATTGAAACAAAAATTAGAGAACAAACAAATGAGCACACCATCAACAAAAATGAGCACAAGACATGACTTGACAAACCCAATAGGGGAGAAAACCCAACTATAAGGTGAGGCATGTGCTTTGCTCTCCTTTTCTTAGGAAACATAAGTAAAATCAAGGGAACACTCACTATGGAGTTTCCATGGATGGTCTGGCCTAAATAGTTTCTATAAAAAAGTATCTCCTCTATTAAGTTCTAATATCCCACTTCTATATTTTCTACTCAACTATCGAACAATAAGAGTAACAGAAAAATCGAAACCCTTCTCTTCTTAGTAGCCTAATTTTTAATATAGCCTAATAGTCATCTAGGGTTATGTTCAAGGGTTTTTCATGCCTCAACACTTAATTAGTGTTGGGATTTTAAACCCCCTAGAATATTTTTGAATTCCATGACATGACTAGAAACATATCTATGAGTATAGGTCAACTTACAAGAGGCATAAATTCCACATACAAATTATTATTCAGGTTATTTTGGTACCTTTGAAATCATTCTAGTGTGTGGTAAAACAATGAGGGGATAAAGTTATGCTAAAAAACTTCTGACTATAAAATGTGTCATTTGATGCCACAAACTAGACCTGGAAAGTTTTAGACCCCAAATCACCAAACGAGTGTGTTGTATCTTAACATGCAATTCCTTTGCTGTGAAAAGGAATCAATGCTTGAGACATTTTTCACAATGTGTCACAGAAGTAATTATATCAGGTGTTCTTCGTTCAATCCCTTTGGAAACTAATTCTTTAAAACCCTTAATAATTTGGTATAATGAAAGACTGTACAATGCCATTAACTGTTGATATCTGAATGGAAAAGAAGAACTGCAGAATAAACTCAAAGTGATATGTTGTAACACTGAATCTACCACTTTAAACTTCAGAATGAATTTATGGATAGAGAGGAAACTCAAAATAATATGTTGTAAACACAGAATCTATTACTTGTAAGTTTGAGAGAGAATTTATGAAGGGAGAGAAGTTGGAGTGAAGGAGTGAAAATTAAGGTTATTTAACTCTTACTCACAGATGTAATTAAGAGACTGAAAACTACTTTACTTTACTTCATTCCAGGAATAAGGGACACAAAATGGCACAAAAAAAATGAATCACCATCAACAGTTGCAGGAAACATGATTCTTCTTTCATTAATTCCTCAG
Organism: Pinus albicaulis; assembly: GCA_034641835.2. NCBI lineage: Eukaryota > Viridiplantae > Streptophyta > Pinopsida > Pinales > Pinaceae > Pinus > Pinus albicaulis. The sequence continues at coordinate 267,678,809 of CM076576.1, forward strand.
AAAAATAAGTACCAAAGCTTTAGTCTTCCAAAGGTCCAAAACTCGAAACCCCTGTTCTTTCTTTCTGTCTTGCTTAAGTACACCAAATAAAGTTTGTCACTGCTAGAATTTCTTGAACTACTTCGACTACCTAAACTGTGAAAACTACTTATTACATTGCAATTGAGGACATCACTATAGCTTCGATCTTAACAAACAAAGAAAAAAAATTAAATTTGAAATATTATTCTTTTTGCTAAATTTGATTTGTTGCTGATGCGTCTCCCTGAAGTGTTGATGTGTCTCCCTGACAGATTGGACATCCTTGCCTTGCATTTCTTCTGGAGTTCAATATTTGTCTTTTCTTCTTGGTGTCATGTCTTTTTTGTTTCTGATGTGGTATTTGAACAGTTCAGAAATCATGCCTCTTTGCCCGACTTGACCCAGCTGTTGCGTTTCCAACAATCTTATCATGTCTGCTTCTACCCAACTCTACATCTTCTACTTGTGCCCACTGTGTTTAGTCTTCCATTTATTTACAAGGCACCACTACATACAACGTTGTTCTACACGGGGTCAGGCGTTACCCGAGTCTACTACCCACGTTCACATTTATTCATAAAGCAACGCAACAGCAAATAATCCTTGACTTTAAATAAATTTGAATTAACCTTTGAATGGCATTGCGTTTGCCTTTTCATTGCATTTTAGCTTTCATTGTTACTCTGTTATAAGACTCCTCTTACCTCCGAGGCAATTTCTCAGGAAAGGTCCTTACTTACGGATTTGAAATCCTTTGCAATTTAACTTTGAAACTACATCACATCTACCCCTTACGAATTTCATCCTTTATAACATATTCCTTAACACCATTCCTTATGATCTTTGAGATTGTGATGTGCAATATGCGATAAAGAGAGGGATGATGTGGCAAGTGGAGTTGGGGTCGATTGCAAATCACAAGTGGAGATATGAAACCTTGTCGCACCTTGCATTTCGGCCTTTATAACATGTTCCTTCCATTCCTACTGAGCTTGTGATGTGTGATGTGTGATTGGAACATACTAAATTATAATTCTGAGATGCATCGCGTCCGACCCTTGTCGCACTTCGCATTTCAGCCTTTATAACATGTTCCTTAGCGCCATTCCTTCTAAGATTTGCAATTGTGATTTGTGATATGCGGGAAGACCTTCCACATGCGACTGCAATTAAGCCTTTGAACATTGTTCTACACATATATTTCCACGACTCAACCCTGACATGTGCGCAATGTTCTAACGCATCAATCAGCCCGAGTCTTGAACTACTTTGCATGTGATTAAGCTCGACTCAACCCGCCTTCATCTCTCCGCACATAATGTCAATACACCAACATATAAATCAAAAATTCTTTTTCGGTATACAAAAATTTTACATTTCTAACATATATGCCTTTTTTTGGGGTTTTGAGAAATATTTGAAAAGTAAATGAAAATGAGCCACAACATCTCGTTCCACCTGGGGATAGTGCTTTTTTCCAAGAAAGCGCTAAGAAGCACAGATTATTGCCTTATCCATTGGGCATGGAGTCAAACATTTTTTGGTGACATATGAATAATGAGAAATCTGGTATTTACAATGGTGGAATGTTGACCTTTAGTTCTCAAAATAATGCTTCAAATACTTCCCATTCACATGTAGCTGTAGATATTATCCATCTAAATCTTCTAGGATGAAATTATTGTTTGATCTAGCTTCAAAAATTATGTACGGACCATACCAGAGAGGGTCAAACTTACCATTCTTTCCTTTATCCTCCCTTCTGGTGTCCCATCTTAATACTAATTCTCCTGCTTGGAAGAGGATTTATTTTGATTTTCTGTCAAATATGGACTTCATCTTTTCCTGATAAGAAATCAAGTTATCTCTAACTTTATTTCAGTTTTCACTTGATTCAATCACTTTGTTCAATATTCTCACTTGAACATTAGGTTCTTCCTGAGCTTCTTGAAGGAAAGCAATCACTGGCTTGGCCAACTGAGTAGGAAATAATGCTTGAGTTCCATAAACCAATTCATAGGGTGACTTGCTAGTAAACCTCCCAATGGTTACTCGAACTACCCAAAGAGGAAACTTCAACTTTGAATCCGAGTCTTTCTGATTTTCAGTGATTGTCTTCTTCAAAATCCTAACCAGGGTCTTGTTTGAAGATTCTGACAACCCATTCCCTTGTGGATGATATGTTGTGGAATGTGACAAGCTTACATTATATGTTGGGTAGAAATTAATGAATTGAGCAGAATTAAATATCTGAGAATTATCAATTACAATCTTGACTGGACAACCACACCTACTGAAGATGTTCTCCTCCAGAAACTTCATCACCACTTGGTCATTTGCTTTCTTGGTGGGGATTGCTTCAACCCACTTTGTGAAGTAATCAATGGCAGTTAGAATCCATTTGAACTACCCACTTGATGGTGAATTGATCTCTCTAATAAAATCTAGTCCCCACTGCCTAAAGGGCTCTTCTATGAATACAGGGATAAGAGGTAATGGAGCAAGTCTTTTCTTCTCAGCAAACAACTGACATTTCTGACAACTTTTGACCAATATATGTACATCTGCAAATAGGGTGGGCCAATAGAAACATGACTTGAGGATTTTATGGGCTATGACCTTCCAACTATAATTTCCTCCACATAGACTTTCATGATATTCCTTGATAACCTCAATGGATTCACCTTTAGTTAAACAAAACAACAAAATACCAGCATGATCTTTCTAGTACAACTTTTCTTTTATGATGACATATGGCCGATATTTAATCTTGAGAGCTCTGTATTTGGCTTTATTCAGTGAAGATGGGAAAGAAAAGAAACAGAGGTAATGAAAAACATATTTATACCAATATGAACACAAAAAATTGTATTGAATACCTGTTTTGGGCTTATTCTGGCCTTCTTCGTTGTTAGCTCCATCCACTAGTGCCAAGAGGTTAATTCCCAATGCTTGAAAATTTGTTTCTATTAGCAAATTTTCTAAACCATGTGCTTTGATTAACTTTGCGGGTTTAATTTCTAAATCATACTCCTGGATTTTAGCTATCCATTTTCCTCCTTTTTCCTTCAACACCACTTTGAACCAGCATGTCCTTGATAGTATAATTGGGTAAATAAGCTGTTATTTGGGATTGTAGCACATAATTATTGAAGGCTCTGAGTGATTTGACCAATGCATACACTTGTTTCTCCAAAATGTTATATTTGAGCTCAGCATCTCCAAGAACTTTGTTGAAGAATTTCATTGGTTGTTCCTTACTATCCTCATTTTTCTGCAATAACACAACAGCAATAGTAGTGGGGGAAGCAAATGAAAATATTTACAATACCTTTTGATAATCAGGAATTATTAAAACAGTAGCTTCCTGGAGTGCTTCTTTTATTCTGGAAATTTTTTCCCTTGCTTCTTTATCCTTCCTTATTTCTATGTTTTTCTTCAACATGTCAGTTATATTTCTCACAATCTTGGCATAATTTGGTACAAATCTTCTCAGAACGTTTATTTTTCCCAAAAATATCTGAATATATTTATTGCTTCTGGGTAAAGGAATGGTCTGAATTGCCTCCACCCTTGCTAGATCAATCTTTACCCCTGTTTTGAAACTATGTGATTCAATAATTTACCTTCCTCTAAGGCAAACAAAGATTTTTTTGGATTTAGTGACAGACCATACTTCCTGAACTTTTCGAAAGTTCTTTGCAGGTGTTCCAGGAGTTCATCATCTGATCCTAAAAAAACAGTTACATCATCCAAATATATAACCACATACTTGTCTCTAACAAATGCTCTGTCTATGGCCCTCTGAAAAGTTACACCTGCGTTCATAAGGCCAAATAGCATCCTTACATACATGAAGGTGCCGCAGGGGGTTGTGAAAGCTCTCTTTTTCTGATCTTCCTGATCCACTGCCACTTGATTATATCTAGAGAATCCATCAACCATAGACATCCTGTAAGCTCCTATCAACTTCTGTAAGAAACAATCCATTTTAGGTAAATGATAATTATCCTTTAGAGATGCTCTGTTCAAATTCCTGAAGTCCACACACAATCTTATCTCTCCATTTTTCTTCCTCGTAGGAACCAGATTAGAAACCCAATCTGAATATCTGAGAGGGACTATGATTTTTGCTTGCAGAAATTTCTTCACTTCCTTTTCAATTGGAGCTAACAGTAATGGATTAATCTGTCTGAGCTTTTGTCTTTGTGGTTTGATTCCATATTTCAATGGGATCTTATGTTGTATTATGTTTTTATCATACGTTTTGAAGTCTTCATATGACCAAGAAAACATATCCATATACTTTTTAAAGAGATCAATATATCTTTATTTATAATTTTTGGGAACACCGTTGAATAATTTCACCATTTTTGGCTCCTTCTGAGTTCCCAACTGACAATATTCCATCTCTTCTTCTTGATGTATTTCCTTTGAGTTAATAGCAACATATTTTGAATAAAAAAGTCTTTCAAGAGGAACCAAACCTTTAGGGAGTACATTATCTTTCAACTGAATGATCTGTTGATCACCTATCGAATTTTTGAAGTGTCTTACCTCCATTTTTTTCTCTGTTTGTTCCTCTTCTTGATATACCTCAGCATATTCAAATTTTCTAATCATTTTCAAGAAATTATTTATCTTCTCATCATCTTCAAACACCTACCAATGTATCACATTATCGTGAATAGAGGGTCTATGTCTAATTTCAATCTCGTGCCTTAACCTTGTATTCATAGGTGGCTTGAAGGTGCTAATTGCAATTGCTAAATAATATTCCAATATATTCTCCTCCCTTGGAATAAATGAAATATTGGAGGCTTCAAAATAATTCTCTATCAAATCCAAAACTTCATTCCTATATGATCTTAATCTCGAATGCTTGGTTTGACAATGATTTCTAATCTATCTTATTATCAATTCAAAGTTACCCAAAATTGAAATACAGTGAACTCCCATCTGTTTAGAAACTTGGAGGCTAATGATCGAGGCCTCATACTCAACTACATTGTTTGTTGAATCAAACTCTAACTTGAAATAACAAGGCATGAGGTTACCTTCTGGCGATATTAGCAAGAATCCAGCTCCTGCGCCTTCCTTGGAGTAGGCACCATCAAAGTAGAATTTCCAAATCTTTTTTGAGTGCAGATCAATTTTTAAAACTGCTGAAGAGAGCTGCTTCCTTGTGTATTCGGAAAATTCTTCATCTTCATGCAACACGAAACATGAAAAATCTTTTGTTTCTTGACTATAAATAGGGGAATTTCCTTCATCTTTCTTCATAGTGGTCTCCACGAACCTTGTTTCCCTGTACAATTTCATTTCTTCCCTATTAAAAACGGGAATGATAGCATAAGTGAAATATAATTTTAGAACACCTCCCAACTTTTCTCCCCAAGATCTTGACAAGAGCATTCCAAACCTAGCCGGAATTTCAGCAACAACTACATCCATGACTATATTGTTTGCTAGAATTTGTGTGAAAGAAACTACTACATATTTAATCAACCCAACACATTTCACCCTTTTGTAATCAAAGGAATATAGATCCCTATAAGGTTTGGTAAGGAATACAGATACTTAATAACAAACAATGGCATGAGATTATGGGATGCACCTGAGTCCAGCATACAATTATGGAGAGTAAAATCATGAAGCAACAGAGAAATATAGAATGGTGGAACAGAAGGGTCTACTTCTTCTACATGAGTACCAAAGGTGACCATTGGATTTTCTTCTTCTAAGTTCACAGTGTCACTTATATCTTCAATCTGTGTCAGATTAATAAATTCTGAAATTTCTTTCTTATAGACAGGTATTTTAGCTAATTCTAGAAGAGGTACATGAATCTTTACCTTGTCCAACTCTTTTGTCAAATTGAAAGCATGAGCTTGTTTAACATTCTTTTCAGGTTCTTGTTCATTCTTTCTAGAAGTTGTTGCTTGTTTGGGTACATGAACAAATCTCTGCAAAATATTAGTATCAACTAATTTTCTATGGGAAGGGTCACCCTGCTACAAATCTGTTCTATTAACTAAATTTATAGGTTTATTCCCATTATTAACTTGTTTTATAGGGTACTTTTGTTGTGGAGTCCCCATTGGAGGAGGGATATAATGTTGATTTTCACCTTTATTATCCTGCACTCTAGATCTCTTTCTAGACCTTAAATCATACTTTTTATGTAACTCAGCTTGCATGAAATATGTGAATTTCCTACAGTATTCATCCATTTCATCTTGATCAAAAGATACTTAAGCTTCAACATATTCTCCCTGTTACACAACATTTTTTCACTGTCCCTACAATGCCCATCTCGCCCATTGGAGGGTCATTTCCGTGATCAATAAGTAGTGTCATGCCTTGCAAAGACCATCATTGTATCCCTTTACATGAGAGTAATATTCCTTCTGTTGATAATTCCCTAAGCAGAGACTCAAAAACCATTGTTTTTTCCTTGGCACAAGTAGTTAGTTATGCCCTTGCGCTGAAGAGGAATATTAACACTGGGCCCCGCGCCAGTTGGCACTCTGTCTCAGTTAGCCACTTACAATGAGCTGTTTATAGAATTTTTTTTAAAAATAGAGGCAAATATTCCACTTCAACAACTTCGAGGATGAGTCATTCGGAGTGGTTGGACTGAATAACCACGAAATCCCTCCTTTAGTTTATGGTTTCCACCTCCCATGAGAACCTCCTAAAGGATAGGCATCCCTCCCACCTTTGTAGTGATCCTAACCTCCTCCTTTTCCTCTATAAAAAGAAGCTATCTCTCTTGGCATAAGTTAGATGAACATTTGAAGAGCTGAACATGGAGAATTGAACATATTATAGTTGAACTACTGAAGAAGATAGAATAAGAAGGAATTACGTTGAGAGAGCTTGAGTCCATGAATTCTGAGAGAGCTTGAGTCCATGCCTTTATCCTGTTTGAATTCCTTGACGAGCATCTAAGATGCACTTTGGATGAACCCCACTGGAGGAGACTGCAATGTCAAAGAATTGGTTGTAACTTTTCCTTCTATCAATACATATACGTGACTATTGTTTGGTTCCCATTTTTTATTATGTTAGATGTTTAATGCAATACTCTTAGCCATCTTTGACTGGCTAGTAGTTACGAGTAAAATTATTATGTCGTATGTTGTTCTTGTTTGATGTTCTATGTGCAGGTATCTGAGCATGACTGTGGAAGGATTGTTACTTGCCAAGGCAGGAGCGAGAGGCCACCACCACTACAGTAATGACAACAATGTTGGATTCCAGGTAGGTTGATCTACGATGTCCTCTTTTAATTTAGTAATTAGGAATCAACAATCTAGCATGTCTCTTTGTTTCTAGACCCACTGTAGGGCTAGAGGGATCGTCTCTGTCCGCAAAGAGGATTTACCTGCTTAACAAATTGGTGACTCCGCTGAGGATCAATGTGATTTTTTTGTTTCATCTTGTTGGGTCAATTTCAATCATTGATTTTCTTATCGGTATTTTTCTGGTTTTATTTCTTAGTTTATATGCTATGTTCAGCTCCAGAGTGTCAATATTGACCTCTGCTCATTGAGTTTTGGTTTTTCCCTTTGTCCCATAGTTATTTGGCTTGGCGCACTTTTCGTCTAGACAATCACACCAATTAGCGTAGGATACTTTTGTTGTAGTCACGCCAACCCTTGTTTGGCACAGATTATAGCCTTATATTCACGTCGATTCCTTTAGGATTTGGTTTGACCTCCTTTATGAGTCTTTTGGTAAATTGTGCTTGCTTCTAAGTTATTTTTTATGTGTAATTATGCCTTTGGGATTGTTTTGACTGTTGTCGACTTGATTTTCTCAGTCGTTTGTCCATATTCTTATCAGTGTAAATTGAGGCCTTAGGGTTTCTAAGTGTCTTAGTGCACTGAGCCTTCTGTTTGGAAATCAAGTCGTTTTGATTATTGTCAGTCTCATTCTTGGGTCGATTGCACTTAGTTTTCTTGATCTTTTCGAGTGATTGCTTTGATTGCAAGATCATTTCATTTCTCGATTGATTCTTCTTGTTGTTGCTGCAAGCATAGATTACATTGCTTGTTTTGGGTCATTTTGAAAAATTTCTTTTGATTTGGACGATTGCAGCATTAGTTTGAGTGCTTTATTGTGTTTTTTTTGTGTTTCATTGAGTCATTCAATTTCGATCCTTACACAATAATGAAGCTAGTGCTTGTTTTCATTTTTCATGTAATTAGTGCATCATGTACTTCTCTCATTGAAAAAAAAAAAACATATTTTGCATTCTTTCTTTGCATTGAAAGTGAAATACTCCTTTGCATAACTAGTGTCTGACTATTAAGGAAAGAGTTTCATTTTCATTTGATTGTGTTAGATACATTAGTGGATTTCTTCGCATACTTTCATTGTTTGATTTTGTTTGAAAGATCTCTATCCTTCTCGTAACTAGCATTCATTGAATTGGAAATGATGTTCATTTGCATATAGCTTGCATTTAGGAAATTTGAGATCCAAATTCGATAGGGCCTTAAAACTAAAACATAATCCAAGATCAAATTTAAAATTAATTTAATTAACCTAAGGAAGCATTGAAACCTAACGAAATATTTTTAGTGGTCTAGGCTACAGACATGTTCTGGTGTCGTTAAACCTAGTAGCTGTCATTCGCCACATGGCTTTAGACAGTGCTAGTACAGACTTGTGCTCCCTGTAACGTCACATATATAAATGGAGACCCGCATAGGTTGCAATCCTTTATCCATAGGAAGCCGAGTCTACTTCCCTATAACCGTGATACACCGAACACAGCATTCTGGGAGATTACCTGCACGTATGTCAAGTCCTTCGTAATTTTTGTTTCATTTGATCACCAAGGTGTATATGGTAGTTCATGGAAACTTGGTACACCCTCTTGCTTAGACTTCCTGAGTAGTCATTTTGACCTTTACGTGACTCCTTAAAAAGAGAAGAGATCGTCGTGCGCTTTTCCTTTCACGCTCGTTTCAACCTGAAAGTGATAGAGTCACCTTTTGCTTGTTTCTTGACTCTTAAAATATGAAATGGCAGAGTTTTGTTTCGGTGTCTTAAAATATTAACTTCCGATGAAATATTTTGGCTAAAGTTATCTTCCTTAGTATTTTGTTTTAAGGTTGTTTCCAATGGCAATTTTTCCGGAGTTTACCAACCAATCAATCCCCTACGAAGGGAATCCTGGTCCTTTTCCTTCTTTTGGGAATGTTGGCACTCCTTATATGGCAACATTGTCCCTTCCGGGCTTAACTGTTGGTTTTCCTGTGTGGTTATTCTCCACCTCTGTGGTCTCGAGTATTATTCCCTTTGTACAACCATCTCCTCCACCTGAACAACATCATGTTGATTCTAAAGTGGGCCTCTCCCCTTCTTCACCTATTTCTTCATCCTCCTCTTGTACTTCACCTAGTGAAAGTATGGATTCTAGTAACCAGTTGGCTAAGAAGAAGAAGAAGAAAAAGAAAAAGAAGAAGTCAGATAAATGAGAGGCTAATGCTGCAGCTATTTTTCCTCAGAAACCTTCCCTTGATAAACCATCCAATCTTCTGCAGAATGTAAAATTCCCTTGCATGTTGTGCAAAGGTGACCACTTCCTTCGAGATTTCCCTGGCATCCCTAAGGTGCTCAAGGTATGGTCCGACGGTCGTCCGCCATTGCCTTTGGCTTCTGGAAGTCATATTGGTGGCACGTCTTTGACTAGCCTTGATAAGACTCATAAGAAACAGGGTAAGATTACCAATCCCTATAAGTTGTGTGAAGGGAATCATCCCATTCATCTTTGTCTGTACATGGATGAAGCCAAGAGAGTGTTGGAAAACCCTACTGTTTCTGCACCCTGCCTTCTGGTTGGTTACCAAAAGCTTTCTTTGAGTCTTTCGCTAGTTGATCCCACGTTCGATCAAGAATCATCCTTGGTCGATCCCGTTCCCTCAGAAATTCCAATTCAAAAATCCATTCCCAGCCAACCATTGGTCGAGGAACTGGTCGATTTGATCCCACCTATGGTTCATCAGGTCTTTTCCATCGAGAGTGGATCTCATCCCCCTCACGTTCTTCTTGTTTCCTCAGATTCCTTGGACTTGGAGAAATATTCTCTTGTCCCTGTAGTTCAAGAAGTTGCTCCTCCTTCTCCCATGATGGAGGTTTAGGAGGATGCTCCTCTTTCTTTGGTAACACCAGGGGAAGACCATCTCAGTTCAATGGTACCCCCTCCAAGTGGCTTGGTCGCTTCCTTCAATTGGAGTCGATTTGCGAGATACTGCCTTCCTTCTTATGTGCCTTTTGAGATCACAGTACATACCTTTGATGTGGCCATACCTAGCACAATTTTAGACGAAGGCACATCTGTTAGTATTCTGTCTTCCACTACTTGGCAAGATTTTGGTTCTCCACCACTTGTGACTGTTACGTAGAATCTGTTGGCTTTTAACAGAGGAACCAGTCAACTGTTAGGATCCTTCCAAAGTTTCCTATTACTTTGGGAGGAAAAATCGTCTATATAGACATGATGGTGGTCCAAGGTCCCTTGGATTTTAATTTACTATTGGGGTGCGACTACAATTATGCCATGGGTGTGGTTGTCTCTTCCCTCTTTTGTGTGATCTGTTTTCCACACAAAGGTCAGATTGTGACCATTGATCAGCTTTCATCCTTTGGTCCTAACACGAAATCTGGTCCACCATCATCCCTTCCAGGTCTTTATCTGCCGGTTGTATCTTCCCAGCCATAGGTTAATTATGTGGCTACCTGTCCCATGCCCACATTCAGTGATAGTGCCATTGTGCATCGTGTGCTGGGGGCATTGGATCTTGATTTCAAAGATATTTTAATCACATCAGATGAGAACCTCTTGAAAGCCATGACCTCTTATTCATCATCATGAAAGGTCGTCGGAGCATAGTTCCTTTTCTTGTGTCAAGCTCCTTAAAAAATGAAACAAGATCATACGAGGATGACTCATCTTCTATGTCAACCTAGTTACAAAATGAATAAGGTCACGATGATAGTTCTTTTAATGTGTCAACCTCATTAAAATAATGAAACACGTTCCTGTTCAATTCAAGTCTTCGATACAATCTCGTAAAATCCCAGTCGAGTCTTTCTTTTGATCTCGTAATTTGAACCTTCACTCCATCTGCCTTTCATATGGACTGAAGCTTCGGGGGCATGTACTTCGAATTGAGTCACCATGCTGGGGGCATGCCCATTTTTCCCTGGTTTCAAGAATAGTTTATCTTTGTTTCAAGCTTGTGTAAAAATGAAACCAATTTTCAAGCATAGTTTGTTTCTGTTTCAAGCTTGTGTAAAAATGAAACCGGTTTCAAGCATAGTTTTCTACAAAGTTTCAAGCTTGTGTAAAAATAAAACCATTCATATTTTACCTTCGTGATTGCTATTTTATCAGGCTGTTATTCTAGATGAACCTTTGTTTTCTCATTCCATCGTGACCATCTACTTGGCCGATCATATGCCTTCACTTGCTTGTTTTACCCATTCCTGAGGAACTGCTGCAATGAGTAGTCTTGTTAGCGAACCTCTCGACCTTTACTTGTTCTGAGCAGTTCCACCATCACCGAAACCAGTTGCTATCCTTCATACCACTCGTTCCTCCAGGAGGAGTCATCTTTCAGCTCTTTTCTGACTCTCAAAAAATGAAAAGATTGCCGAGACTCTTGTCATTTTGAGCTCGTTAAATGGCTGTGAAATGATATCTACCCAGTATACGTTTACCCATTTTTCGGGCTAGGGTGGATTATTTACGAAAAATTAATAACTTAGCCTATCACGACTAAGAGGTTCTTTCAGATATTGTTTTCTACCTTTTCAGATCTGAGGGACTATTCACTAAAAGGGCCATGATGGAGTATTCTTTTCTCCCTTCTTTTCAAACTCTCTAAACATGAAAATATGTTGAGTTCTCCCTTTGTTAGACTCATTAAAACCTGATGACATCGTACTTCATCACCATGACGTTATTCGAGTTCCTCCTTCCTAGGGCTCGTAAAATGTACTAGGTTGGATTTGTTCGAAGGACAAACTTATAGCACAAGCATATGCTATTCCCTTCAAGCTTGTTTTAAAAAATAATTAGGGTACTCGCCAAAAATGGTGGGGGAAAATGGAACCAAGTTTTAGTTATGTTGGCAGTATGTCTCTCTTGAACATGGCACTTGTTTGTGTTCTTGTCGGGTTGGGGACATCTCATTTTGTCACTTTTACCTCCATGGGTTTCGATAATCTCTTCTGACCTCTCATATGCTCTTTGCCACGTCATCATGACCTCAGATCCCTTGATGTCAAATACTGCCAAATCCAGTGTCGTGTCGCTGATATGTTCAAGAGAAATTTGCCTTTGCAATTGTCAACCTCCCTCTGCTTCTCTGTTAGTCCTGATTCCCTATCATCATATTCCTTTGTCTCGTGTCGATTATGTGGGAAAAATTATGGCCCACCTTCTATCAGGTCACTTCATGTCGACTTCAGCTCATTATCCAGGAATTTGATCTAGAGACTCCCTTCTAATACCTTGGAGCCTGCATGCCTTAATGGCAGGTTTTTTTCATTCAATGAAAGGTCCACATCATTGGCCTTCGATCGAGTGATTCTACAGATGTTCAACGCCAGATCACTGTTCAAATTCTGTGGATTGTACCAGTTGTACCTTGAGAGCCATTGTCATTATTGGTGGTTTCTCTCGTGCATGTTAACAACTTTCATCTTTGGCTGGTAATCAGGTGATTTTATTGCATGTTTGACTTCATTTCATATATTCAGATGCTTGAATTTGTACTTTTTCGGGTCGAGATGGAGCGCAAGACCCTGGTTTTTGTATGATAAAATCTAGGCTGCGGATTCTTGTGGATTATTATGAATTATTGCATGACTCCTTTGATTGGATGGTTGTGACCATACTTGAGTCTATTTATTGATCCTTACTACTGGATGGCTGCATCTATACCTCAGATCTCAGTTTTTTTGCACTCCATTATGGATGGTTGCGCCCATACCACATGTGCATGTATCAGAGATATCAGTTTTATTTGTAATTGCAGGTTTTCCGATAGCGGTGTCGATTTCGAACGCGTTCTCATAAAGCAATTCACCCCTCCCTCTCCCTTGGACCTCGTGCTTTAGGGGGCATCTGTTACACAACATTTTTTCACTGTCCTTGAAATCCCCATCTCGCCCATTGGAGGGTAATTTCCATGATGAATAAGAAATGTCATGCCTTTCAAAGACCATCGTTGTATCCCTTCAAGTGAGAGTAATATTCCTTCTGTTGACAATTCCATGAGCAGAGGCTCAAAAACCCTTGTTTTTTCCTTGGCGCGAGTAGTTAGTTATGCCCTCACACCGAAGAGGAAGATTAACACTGGGGCCCATGCCAGTTGGCGCTCTGTCTTAGTTAGCCACCCACATCGAGCTATTTATGGAATGTTTTTTAAAAATAGAGGTGAATATTCCACTTCAACAACTTCGAAGATGAGTCATTGGGAGTGGTTAGACTGAATAACCATGGAATCCCTCCTTTATTTTATGGTTTCCACCTCCCATGAGAACCTCCTAAAGGATAGGCCTCCCTCCCGACTTTGTAGGGATCCTAACCTCCTCCTTTTCCTCTATAAAAATAAGCTATCTCTCTTGGCATAAGCTAGCTGAACATGGAAAATTGAACATATTATAGCTGAACTATTGAAGATAGAATAATAAGGAATTACGTTGAGAGATCTTGATTCCAAGAATTCTGAGAGAGCTTGATTCCATGCCTTTATCCCATCCAAATTCCCTAACAAGCATCTAAGACATGCTTCGGCTGAACCCCGCTACAGGAGACTGTGACGTAAAAGCATTGGTTGTAACTCTTCCTTCTATCAATACATATATGTGACTATGTTTTGGTTCCCATTTTGTATTATGTTATATGTTTAATGCAATATGATTAGCCCTCTTTTATTGGCTAGTAGTTATGAGAGAAATGATTATGTGCAAGTATCTGAGCATGACTGCAGAAGGATTGTGAATTTCCAAGGCAGGAGCGAGAGGCCACCACCACTACAACAATGATGACAGCATTGAATTCTAGGTAGGTCAATATACCGTGTCCCCTTTTCATCCAGTAATTAGGAATCAACAATCTAGCATGTCTCTTTTTTCCTAGACCCACTCTAGGGCCAGATGGATCGTCTCTGTCCTCAGAGAGGATTTACCTACTTAACACTCCCTCACAATATTCCTCTTCATCCTCTACTATTGTGTATGTATCAAATATCTGACCTTCAACTTCCTTTTGGTCATCTTCTGCTGACTCTCTGAGTGTTTCTTCTATATACAATCGTGCTTGAACCTGGTCTTGATCTTTTCTTTCCCTCTGCAAAATTTGCAGGGGTTGTCTTCTGAATTGAGGGTTAAATTCTCCTTGGTTTTGTTGTACTTGTCTTCAAGAGTTTTTTCTTTCCAATTCCATCTTAACTAGCTTATTTTACAAATATTTGATCACTTTTGTCATATCTTCAATTCTTTGATATTGTGATGGTTCTTCTTCTTTTTTCCCCTTCTCTTTGACTGGCTGTTTCCCTTTTTCCTTCCCCGCTGCAGTCATAATAGCTTCAATTTCTAAAGCATCTGTCTGTATCTTCTCTAGAGTAGGGGATCTCCTTTCTCTAAGTGTGAGACTAAAATCAACTTCAAAAGACCCAATAAAAGCTACCTTTGCTCCAATAGGAGGGGACTTCATTTCTACTGGAAAACCGTTATACAATTTATTGAACCTTTTGATAAAATCTGATATATTCTCGTCTGGTTTTATTTTGATTGCATTGAATTCTGTTAGTGAATATCCATGATCCCTTTTTTCACCCCATCTCTAAGTGAATTGATTTTCCAGTTCTTCCCATGTATTAATAAAATAATTTTGAAATCCCTTAAACCACTTTCTAGCCTCTCTATCCAGAGATTGAACAAAAAGCCTCATTACAACATCAAGATGTTCTACATTCAGATTTTCAGCAAAATTACAAAACACGAGAAAGTGTTTTTCTGTAGTTATTTCATCTTATCTAGTAAAATGTGGGAGTAATTTAAGATACTCTTGAGGCATTGCATTCATTAGTTGTGTAAGGTTAAGTGGAGCATATCTGTTCAATAAAAAGGTTGGTGCTACGATATTTGCACCTTGATTGACTGTTCCTTGCTTAGATGCAGTCGATGAACCTGCTGTGAAAATGAATGGAGGTGGAGGTAAAAATAATATGGGAGTGGGTTGATGGACAATGGCAGAGGGACCAACAACTGAAGTTTTTTGAGTTTGAGTAAAAGTAAAAGAAACAGACTCAAAGGAGTGTTCTTTCAACTTAGGTTCTTGAAAATAAATTGGTGTGAAGGGTGAATCTTGTTCCAAGAAAGGAAGTACTTTAGAGATATCTTCAAACAAAGGATTACTAGAACTACTGTCAGGAGTGGACAATGTAGGACTAGGTGTTGAGGGGGTTTTAGGTTTCCGAACCCTTTTACAAACCAATCTTTCAAAGTTTGACAAATCATGGACCTTCTGCTGTGAGGTATCCGACCTCGTGTGAGGCCTTTTGTGAGCCAGAATTTGGAGAATAACAAACACGGCCAAATGTTTCCTCCTCACTGATCAACGAGAGGAAATAATGTGAAAAAACCAAAGAAAATAAACTTCGTCTCTTCGTCCCCGACAGCAGCGCCAGAAAATGTTGTATCTTAAGAGACAATTCCTTGGTCGTGATAAGGAATCAATGCTTAAGACATTTTTAACAATGTGTCACAGAAGTAATTATATCAGGTGGTCTTCGTTTAATCCCTTTGGAAACTAATTCTTTAAAACTCTTAATAATCTTGTATAATGAAAGTCTCTACAATGCCATTAACAGTTGATATCCGAATGGAAAAGAAGAACTACATAAGAAACTGAAAGTGATATGCTGTAACATAGAATCTACACTTAAAATTTAGAATGAATTTATGGATAGAGACAAATCTCAAAATAATATGATGTAAACAAAGAATTTATTAATTTTAAGTTCCAGAGATAATTTGTGAAGGGAGAGGAGTTGGAGTGAAGGAGTGCAAGTTAAGGTTATTTAAATCTTACTCACAGATGTAATTAAAAGAATGGAAACTACTTTACATCAATTCATTCCAGGAATAAGCGACACAAAATGGCACAGGAAAAATGAATCACCATCAACAGTTGTAGGAAACTTGATCCTTCTTTCATTAATTCCTCAGAAAAGTAAATACCAAAGCTTTAGTCTTCTAGAGGTCCAAAACTTGGAACCCCTATTCTTTCTTTCTGTCTTGCTTAAATACATCAAAAAAATTTCGTAACTGCTATAATTTTTGGAACTACTTTGACTACCTAAACTGTGAAAACTACTTATTACATTGAAATTAAGGACATCACTATAGCTTCGATCTTAAAAAGCAAAAAAAATATATTAAACTTGAAATATTATTCTTTATTTTTAATATGATTTGTTGTTGATGTGTCTCCCTGAAGTGTTGATGTGTCTCCCTGACAGATCAAACATCCTTTCCCTCCATTTCTTCCAGAGTTCAATATTTGTCTTTTTTTCTTATTGTCATGTCTTTTTTGTTTCTGATGTGGTATTCAACAGTTCTGCACTGACGCCTCTTTGTCCGACTTCACCCAGCTGTTGCATTTCCAAAAATGTTATCATGTCCCCTTCTACCTGACTCTACCTCTTCTACTCGTGCCCACAATATTTAGTCTTCCATTTATTTACAAGGCGCCACTGCATACAATGTTTTTCTACACGGGTTGGGCGTTACCCGAGTCTACTGCCCCCGTTCACGTTTCTTAATAAAACAATGCAACTACAAATAATCCTAGACTTTAAATAAATTTGAATTAACCTTTTAATGACATCGCGTGTGCCTTTCCATGGAATTTTGGCTTTCCTTATTGCTCCGTTATAAGCCTCCTCTTACCTCCGATGTGATTTCTCAAAGGAAAGGTCCTTATTTCCGGATTTGAAATTCTTTGAAATTTAACTCTGAAACTACATCGCATCCACCCCTTATTGCATTTCAGCCTTTATAACATATTCCTTAGCACAATTCCTCATGATCTTTGCAATTGCAATGTGGGATATGCGATAAAGGGAGGAATGACGTGGCAAGTGGAGGTGGGGCCTATCGCAAATCGCAAGTGGCAATATGAAACCTTATTGCACTTCGCATTTCGGCCCTTATAACATGTTCCTTAGCACCAGTCCTCCTAATATTGTGATATGCGATGAGCTGTTGGAATATATTAAATTATAGTTCTGAGCTACATCGCGTCTGACCCTTGTCGCACTTCGCATTTCAATCTTTATAATATGTTCCTTAGCGCCATTCCTCCTAAGCTTTGTGATTGCAATTTGCGATATGCAGGCAAGCCTTCGACATGAGACTGCGATTAAGCCTCTTAACACTATTCTGCACATATATTTGCATGACTCGACCCAAACCTGTGTGCACTATTCTGAACGCATCAATTGGCCCGAGTCTTGAACTGCTCTACATGCGAATAAGCTAGACTTGACCCGCCTTCACATCTCCGCACATAATGTCAATACAACAACATATAAATTAAAAATTATTTTTCGGTATACAAAAATTTTACATTTTCTAACATATCTGCCTTTTTTTTGGTGTTTTGAGAAATATTTCAGAAGTAAATGCAAATGAGCCACAATAGGGTGCATCCTCCTAATACCTCTTATTTAGCGAGCATTTTTATCTTCAAAAGTGTTTATTAAATGAGATGAGGATATTTGTCCTTTGTCTTCCCTCTATGGTATCGTTTTTCCTTTCCTAGAAGATTCCCTTTCAAGCCATCCTACCAAGTTTTATGTTATGCTTATCTAGTAGTTGTAAACTTCTTTTAAAAATTTTATCTTCTACCTACTTTTTTTTAGTTTGTAATGCTAATTACTCTATGTTGTTTTGTATTTACTCCTCAATTTCCTAATCCAACATGGAAGGTTCATAGAGTTTCAAATTTTCCACATTCACTACCAAGTAAATGTGCATATATCAGGATATATTGAGTCTATATGTGTCATCACTCACATTCCATAATACCTCAAAAATACCATATGCATAGCCTTGATCCTCTAACAGTACTCTATAAAATTTCTTTATTCAAATGTTACCAAGCGTTATTTACCCATTTCAAATTTCTTCTTAATTATGTGTTGATCATATTCAGAATTGTGCTTTTGATGCTACTTATTCAATATCTCCTGCACTTGTAGATGGATATTTTTTATTATTTCAATGAATTTTTTATAATCAATGCATCTCATATGAAGTCTTCCCTCACTTTTGATCCATATACAATATCTAAGGGAGAAGGTCAAAAATACCCAAAACAAGTTTCAAATGGGGACTTACTACTAGAAGTGTAGATCACTCTATTATAAGAGTGTTGAATATAAGTCAAATTTTCATCCAAAGTATTTGAATTATTTTGATTTTAATCCCTCAAAAGTTAACAATTTTTGTTTCCCCACCTACATATGCCTAGAAAGATGTTGATCTCTTTAAATTGGTGCCCATTTTCTCCCAAAGTATAAATTTAACATTATTATCTCAGGCGATGAACTTTGGTATCCAAAAGTGCACCTAGGAATATTCAAGGAATATATTTGTTACTTTTTGTTCT
This sequence comes from Pinus albicaulis, assembly GCA_034641835.2. Taxonomy (NCBI): domain Eukaryota; kingdom Viridiplantae; phylum Streptophyta; class Pinopsida; order Pinales; family Pinaceae; genus Pinus; species Pinus albicaulis. The sequence continues at coordinate 267,697,536 of CM076576.1, forward strand.
TTTTGGGAGTTCTTAGCAATATATTCATTTCCATGCCTTGTAAGAACTCCCACAAAGGATAAGAAGTAAGAAAATCTATAACAATTTCTGGGTCACCTATTTCTTTGATAACCACAACGTTGAGGTCGATGGCTCTTTTCAAACTCAAGATGAGTGCATCATATTATGCATTGTTGTTTGTGCACTCAAATTCCAAGCGACTAGAGATCAAATGTTTTCTCTGTCATGAGTCTATTAAAACACAACCAACTCTAGAGCCTGCCTGCATTTTGGAAGCATCAAAGTACAATGTCCACATATCTTATGTACAAGGAGTATGTGCTACACTACTACTATTATTTTCACCAGTTAGACTACGAAGAAGCTCCAACAGTGTATCTTGTGGGACTAGGGATGAATGAGAAAGTAGTTTTCCATCCGAGGGAGTAACAGTATTTTCATGTAGCATTCTGAATTCACTCAGATCTGATTGTTTCTACCCTTGTGTGGAAGCCATAAATGTGACGAGTCTATAGAAAAATTTTCCTGTAGCTAACTAGACCAATCTATGCTTGAAAATACCTCGTATGCTTCTGAAATGTCCAAAATTAATATGTTTATACATTCATGAATTCGTTCATCAGATGATAAACATATGAACACATTTCTTAGTTCATCAATTGCATGGACAAGAGTCTGTCCAGCTGAATAATTTGTGCATATGTTTTATCCCAGTTTGTATTGATTTTATTTGCGACAGATAATGGCATTACGTTCACCGATGCACCAAAATCAACTAAGAAATTATGTACATTGTAACTGAAAATTTATAAAATTAACAAAAATGGGGGCAGAGTGTATCTGCATCTATCGTTAAAGCATTAAGTAATGATTTGAGGGAATGAGAGGACATACCAGATCACTTTTGTGAAGAAGCATCATTACGTGAGGTGGAATGTCCAAGTGCACGTAGGAGCGTGACCCGTTGGCTCACAATTTTTGTTAGTTCGAAAATTGAGATATTCACGTGAGCTTTCTTCATCTCTTCAACAATGTTGTAATCCAAAGTGTTAGAACCCTGCAATTTACAATATCTCAAGGTGACTGTGTACTTTCTCATTGAAATTTTTTCATATTGTACATAAATGTCAATATTCAAAAGTCTTTTCTAAAGAAAGATGAAGAGAAACAAAAGAAGAAGAAAGAGGGTATTTAAAAAGGAAAAGATGCAAAATTCATACTATAGGTAAGTAGCCTAAAAACGGGTTGATTGTTTTCCTACAATCAAGTTGAAAAGATCAAAGTTTGCTCTAAAGGTTTGAAAAGGGATGATTTTTGTCAATTTTGGGACCTTAGGGTATGTTTTTATCCTAAATCCTGACCATATTGCATAGCTATTTACCCTGCCCCTTCGTTATTCCTCTTATCCTAAGTTTCATTTCCCCCCCTCGAATCTCATGTCCCGACCCATCTGCGTTAGCCATCTACATTCCCCACCTCCACATCCAATGGTTTTAGATGCATTTCACACCCCCCTTAGCCTTCGAACTTTAACCTTGAAGGGGGGTTTGAAATGGGCAGTTTCAATTTCAAGCCCTACTCCCACGCGTCAATTCATAGTGATTTTTCACCCCCCTTTCACAATACCTCCTACCACCTTGGGACCCCTCCGAAAAACCAACCTTCGGTTTTAAAGTTCATGATATAACCTTTCGAAAGGAAATATGTGATGAAGTGGGACCCATTCACCCATTCACCTGCCACACCTCCCTGCCATTTAAATCCCCTTTAAAACTCATTAAACCTTACCTTTTTTCTACCTTTCTACTTTAGCATTCCCCTTTACCTTTCATCATTATATTATTGTTTTACCTTCTTATTTCCTGATTTCCCTGATTGCGATGAAACTAGGGCCATCCCTCCACGTCACTCTTTCTCCCCACCATACATCGCATATCGGAAAACATAACATTTGGCATTGCAACAAAACCTTAAAACCTCTGATCACCGATTTGCAATATGTCACATCGCATATTTGTTAACTCACCTTTGTAGCACCTGCAATGTATTTTGTTTAATTTTTGATGCGACGGTTGGCCCCACCATAGCAGCTCCGCCACCCACTTCATAGCCATTTGAAATATATTACACATATCATATGAAATTAAATAAACCTTCATTTACCACAGAAACTTTCCAACTTGCGTTTGCGATGTAGGTGGGTCCCGCTCCCTGCACTTCACAAGTTTTAGATTTTAACCCCCCCTGATTATAACAAAAAGCTAAGATCTGTGATTTGTGATGTAGTCAGTTCCAATTTCCCTTGCCACGTCACTTACCTTGTCCCCACACTTCGCACTTCGCGTCTTTTAGAGTTTTCCTCTGTGCTTATAACTAAATCTTAAGAGTTGTGATCTGCGGGCTACAGTCTGGTCCTACCTTACCTACCACATCACCGCCTAATCCCTATGCTTCACACTTGGAATATTTCAGAGTTTAAATTTTCTGCTTAATGTTAAGATTTTCGATTTGCATGTTGCAGTCTGGTCCCACCTCCCCTCCACATCTCACCCCTCTTCACATTGCATTTCTGATTACTTTCTCATATCTTAAACTATAAAACATGCGAAGTGTGATGCTGGTGCAAATGCGATGCAGATCCAGAACTTAAATCTAAACATTTTTAGATCCAAGTGAATGAGTTTTACGTTGTTTTTTTTGGGAAATAGGCTAAAATATGGCATAAAGGACTTACGGTGGAAATGAGCCTCGACAAGGTGTGCAAAAAAAGGAGGTTGAGTCTAGTAGAGGGCGTTCATGCAGAAATATTATGGTATACTGGAAGGAGTGGAGAAGGAAGTAGAACAAATCAGCACTATCACCAATCAATGGAAAGTGGCCAGCATGGCACTAGATTAATTACTAAATGCCATTTTTATACAAAATAGAGCCAGATTTCAAAGCCACCACTGGTTACCTCTTCATGACCATCACAGCCACCTCCAAGCTTATTGTTTGATCGTTCAGGGATCCACTGAAGCATTTGGATCTAAGAAGAGTTACCCAAAATTAATTCCAAATGCAGTGTTGTTGTTAGTGATGTCTAATCAGGCCTTGCATGGCCACACTTATCCATTTTCTACTAAATTGTAATCAATGAAAGGTTGCCAAAGTAAATTAGGGCAACCGACTCAAGTTCTAGTTAAATACTGCTTGAATTTTCATTATCAGGGGTTGGAAAATTGGACCCTTTTGAAGCTTGCATTGTAAGAAGTATTGGAACACTGTAACTGTTTGAGTTGGGCATCAATAATAAGAGACCATTCACAAGATTCTTGAGCTATGTTAATGGTGATGTTTTTCCTCTGTGTTAATGTTTTTCCTCTGTATTTTCATGATGTGCATCAATTTATCTGATTTCAAAATAGAAAATTTAGATTACGATTTGTTGAGAGAGCACCTTAATTTTTTCTGTGTTTGTTATCTCAATTTTTTCCTCTGAAGTTTAGTTAAAGAATTCTTAACTTCTCTTTAGCTATTTTTGAACACACTACTTTCTCCCATCTCATATTCACATTTCTAGTAAGATCCAGTCTGCATAGTTATATTTCCTTATGAATGCCCTTGAAAATTTGATGCATAATTCAGCCTTTTATGACTACATAGCCTAATGGACTAGTTTTACATCTCTATCTTTCCAACCACACAATCAATCAATCAAACAACCCTCATAATTTCTATAACTAGCCTAATATCAGCACTTATAATTATCAAGTTAAATAATAAAATAGAGAGAGCCCTCTTTGAGTCTAGGAAGGCTAGGTCCTAGACTCCAAAGTAGTTTGATGTTGTCCTCTGTCATTTGTTCTTGCCAATCTCAAAAATTATGGAGTGATAACATAATGGCGAACAAACTGGGGACTTATAAAAAAGAAAAAAAACCTGATATTTCATCAGAAATCAGAAACCCCAGTCCAAATTGAATAATTCGTGTATTTACCAAGATTTGTATCTGGTTGTTGATGGTGGACAACAAGCCAGACATAAGAAAGGTACATCATTGACCTGGAGAATCCATGATTCAAAGAACCTAGATTTTGAGAATTCATGGCAACTCCACAATATGTTGACCAAAGTTCCTGCTAAACAAAATGACAAGGTTTGTGGCAGACCTTCTATCTAGTGAAGTTTTAAATGCATTAAGGAATCAATTATCAGAATTTTAGCTTAATGAAGATTTCCTAGAGGCTGCCTTTCTTATTTTGAAATCAAGAAAATTTAGGCCTCAAGCTAAAGCATGTTTTTTGAAGATAGTTGTTGAAATATATGAAACTGGTATTGAAATTTTGAATTCTCAAAATCAGTCATATAATTTTATAGACCCTAAGGAATTCTTGGGAAATCTTCTTTCCCCTAAGGAAGAGGAAATTGTACTACCTCTTTACTTACATGACGAGGATGATTGTGTTTTCAAGTACCAGAATAAAGATGAGGTTTCAAGGTTTAATATTGGGGATACAATTGATCAGCTAGTCATTGAAGGCCTAGAAGCAAAAATCATACGTCATGCTTCATTTGATCCTATAGAATATTATATGGAGGTTCTTTTTAGCTCAAGTTTTCAAACATGTATTCTTAATAAGAATTAAATACATCAGCAGTTGCCATTACATATTCTAACTTTGGGTATGAGGACACATAATCAAGTTATACTATTGATTTTCCTGACAAGCAAGCAAGTTGTCGATCTGTTTCTGCTATTACTTGACTAGTTGCACTGGCATTATTGTATTATTTACAATAGCAGAAAAATTCATTAGAGTAGGGTAGGTAGGTGTGTAAATAAGCTCAACACTCTGAACATGTTTCAAATTTTAGTTTTGGATTTCTTTCCAGATCAGTGTGTTTCAGACTTTAGTTTCATCACAGTTCTGGTCTCACCATTCAAGTTTTCAAGGTGCAGAAGTATGTTCAGCTTGATGGATTGTAGTGGATAAGTTCAATTGTAGTTTCAGTTCATATTTCAGTATGCTAATAAGCTGGTTGGCCAAGCATGTGGTCTATTTTTATCACTGAAAGTCAGGAGGAACAATCAGCTAGTCTCCAGTCACTAAATTTCCTGTCAGATCAGGTTGCAGGGTTGGGATCATCCCAATGGTTCAGGCCAATGGTCTATGATGTTCTTGAAACTTCCCTAAATAGAAGTGACATCCCCAGCTAGAGCCACTGTTAGAACCCTGTAATCTATAATATCTCAAGATGACTATGTACTTTCTCTTTGCAAATTTTTCATATCGTACATAAATGTCAATATTCAAAAGTCTTTTCCAAAGAAAGAAGAAGAAAGAGGTTATTTAAAAACGAAAAGATGCAAAATTAATACTATAGGTAAGAAACCTAAAAACTGGTTTATTTTTTTCCTACAATCAAACCGAAAACATCGAAGTTTTCTCTAAAGGTACGAAAAGGGATGATTTTTTTCAAGTTTGGGACCTTACGGTATGTTTTTATCCTAAATCCTGACCATATTTCATAGCTGTTTACCCCACCACTTTGTTATTCCTCTTATCCTAAGTTTCATTTTTTCCCCCTCGACTCTCATGTCCTGACCCATCTGCATTAACCATCTATGTTTTCCACCTCCACATCCAACGGTTTTAGATGCATTTCACACCCCCCTTAGACTTCGAACTTTAACCATGAAGGGGGGTTCTAAATGGGCAGTTTGAAGTCTAGTTCCTACTCCCATGCGTCAATTCACAGTGATTTCGCACCCTCCTTTCACAATACTGCCTACCACCTTGGGACCCATCCGAAAAACCAACCTTGGGTTTTAAAGTTCATGATATAACCTTTTAAAAGGAAATATGTGATGAAGTGGGACCCATTCACCCATTCACCCACCACACCTCCCTGACATTTCAATCCCCTTAAAAAATAATTAAACCTTACCTTTTTTCCGCCTTTCCGCTTTAGCTTTCCCCTTTGCCTTTCATCATTATATCGTTGTTTTACCTTCTTTTTTCCTGATTTCCCTGATTGCGATTAAAGTGGGCCATCCCTCCACATCACCCTTTCTCCCCACCATCCATCACATATCAACAAAGGTAAAATTTCACATTGAAATAAAATCTTAAAACATGCGATCACCAATTTGCGATATATCACATTGCATATTTTTTAACTCACCTGCAATGTATTTGGTTTAATTTGCGATGTGGCGGTTCACCCCACCACACCAATTCCGCCCCCCACATCAGAATCATTTGAAATACATATCACATATCATATTAAACATCATAAACCTTACTTTATCGTAGAGGCTTTCCAACTTGCGATTGCGATGTAGGTGGGTCCCTCTCTCCGCACTTCGCAAGTTTTAGATTTGAACCCCCACTGCTTATAAGAAAAAGCTAAGATCTGCGATTTGTGATGCAGTCGGTCCCACTTTCCCCTGCCATGCAACTTACCTTCTCCCCACACTTCGCACTTCACGTCTTTTAGAGTTTGCCTCCACGCTTATAACTAAAACTCAAGAGTTGCGATTTGCAGGCTATAGTCAAGTCCCACCTTAACTGCCACATCACCCCTAAATCTCTGTGCTTCACACTTCACATATTTCAGAGTTTACCTTTGTTGCTTAATGCCAAGATTTGCGATCTACGGTTTGGTCCCACCTCCCCTCCATGTCTCCACCCTCTTCGCATCGCATCACCGATTACTTTCTCATATCTTAAACTATAAAATATGTCAAGTGTGATGATGGCGTAGATGCGATGCGGCTTTAAAACTTCAATCTAAACATTTTTAGATCTGGGTTAATGAGTGCTTTTTTTGATAAATAGGCTAAAACACGACATAAAGGACTTACAGTGGAAATGATCCCCGACAAGTTGCGTAAATAAAGGAGGTCGAGTCGAGAAAAGGGCGTTCATGCAAAACTGTTATGGTATACTGGCAGGAGTGGAGAAGGCGGTAGAACACATCAACACTGTCACCAGTCAATGGAAAGTGGCCAGCATGGCACTAGATTAATTACTAAATGATAGTTTTCTACAAAATAGAGCCAGATGTCAGAGCCACCACTGGTTACCTCTTCATGACCATCACAACCACCTCCAAGCTTATTGTTTTATTGTCTGAGGAGCCATTGAAGTGTTTGGATCTATGAAGAGTTTCCCAAAATTAATTCTAGAGGCGGTGTTGTTGTCAGTGATGCCTGATCAAGCCTTGCATGGCCACACTTGTCCATTTGCTGCTAAATTGTAATCAATGAAAGGTTTCCAAAGTAAATTAGGGCAACCGAATCAATTTATAGTTAAATATTGCTTGAAATTTCATTATCAAGGGTTGGAAAATTAGACCTTGTTGAAAGTATTATATCAAAAAAATGTGTAGCAAGAGCATTCATGTTGTGATTACATTATGGGAATTTTTTCTCTGAATGATATAGTTGATGAAATGAACAATATTGATCCAAGTCCATACTCTCAATATTCAGCAAAAATTTTGATCTTTGCGCAGACTTAGCGAGCTGATTACTTTTGTTGTCGAAATTTGTAGTCCTTCTCAGAAAGATGAAATTGGCAAGTTTTTTTCTCACGATGGTTACTGGATGTAGGTTTATGTGTGGTGTTGTACAATGGGTGTAGGTGTGTGTGTTTCATTCTATACTTTATATCTATATGTGTTTTATAGTGTCATGGGACAAGAAGGTATGGTATTTTCTGGATGCCCTTGTTGTTGAAATTGAGGGTTGAGACAATTTAGTATTTGGATTCCCTTGTTTTGTATATTGAGGATTGAGACGACTTAGTCTTTGAATTCCATTTTTTCTTAAGGAGTAGGCATTGGGTGCTTCCTAGCTTTGGAAACTAATTCAATGTGTGTGTGCACGGAAAGGATAAAGAACAAAGGCAGAAGAAAATAATCATTGAAGGATAAGTATTAGTATCTTACTTTCAGTTTTTAATTATGCATGTGACTTATGATTTTTGTTTATTATGGTTACATGTGATTTATGATGGCTTCATTTTAAGCTAACCAGATGTGATATGTTTATACATGATGATTCCCAGTTTGGGGTGGTTGAAACTGACTACAAGAATTAGCAGTGTGAGAAGTAAAAGGAATTGAAACAGATAAATGTATGTTGGAAGATAATTTTAAGGAGCAAGGCCATTATGGGACATTGGCACCCAATAGTGTCCACTGATTTCCATGATCATGCTATGACCGGTATGATGGCTTTGAGGAAGGGATATACCTTGGTTTTGAGGGAGGTATATGCCTTGGTTTTTGTATCTTCTGATGTGAGGAAGCCTTTTCAAGGGATGGATTTCCTGGGATAGGGGATGATAAGGAACTTGGAAGGTTAGTGACTACATGGAAGGGGGTGGCTGGATTTTCCAAGGGACTATGTAGCAGAGAAGGGAAGGTCGGGGATGGAGTTTTTTTGTTGACTATCATTGCTATATGGAATCATATGCACATTTGGAGTGTGCCCTCGAACAATGGGTCAGTAATTGTTCACTAAAAGGACAAGAGTTCAAGATTATAGCGCTAGATATTAGATGCAAGTTTAAATTTTTTAGTGGATTTTTGGCTTCTTGGGATCCTGGGAAGGAGGTGAATCATGGTATTACTTCTGAGCGTGGAGTTGCAAGCCTATCAACTCCCTTGTTGCATATGCAGACAAAGTACCATTTTTTTGTTGGTTGAATAAATGTGCATATGTATATATGTCTATATTATTCTAAATATTGTATCGAGATGGATTTATAAAGTTCCATAGATAGTATGGTAATTTTTTGGTTAAAGAAAATGTGCATAAGTATATGTGGTTTTTATTTTAAATATCGTAATGAGATGTGTTATAAATATCTAGTAAGCAGTATGGTTGTCATGTTGTCATGTTTGTCACGATAGTTTTTTCTTTTGAGCATGTCATTGATTATAAATAATGCATCGAGCTAAGTTAAAAAGCTCCATGGGATTATTTTTTCTTTTCAGCGGTTTTTCTCGGTATAGGTGTGGTCTGACACTGAGGATGATGTTACCCAAGGGGGAGGGTTCTATAAGATACCTAGGCTAAACGTTCATGTAATAAAAGTTAATAAAGGAAAAAATATGACCACGGGAAAGTGACACATATTACAAGATGAATATTGGGAAAAATATCCTAGTGGGCATCACTTGTTGTGTTTATTTCTAAGGGGAAACTAGAAAAGGAAATGGTAAAGACTTTGAAAAGGAAAAAAAAAAATTTGCCACATTTATTTATGAAAGTAAAGGAAATTAGGAGAAAATTAAGGTGAAAGGTAACATGTTGCATGTGAGGAGGAAAATGAAGGAAAATAATGGAAAATAGAAGAAAATAGAGGCCTCATTCATAAAAGGGATTTTGAGTATCAATGGGCAAGATTTTTTCAGCTTTTTCTCAGTTCATTTTCAGAATTACACTCACAGAGGTGAAGATAACCAAGATGAGAAGGAGATCAAGCAAGAAAAGGAAAGGAAAAGAAAGAAAAGGAAGGACAAGGAAAGGAAAGGAAATCAAATATCAATCAAGGAAGAGCAGGATCAATTAGCTTCCACAAGAATATTTACAAGTAAAAAATTGCAGGTATTATTTCCTAGATGGTTTTGACATGCATGGTATGTACATGTTGGTATTTGATTCTTTTTCTGTCGGTGGCATGGGTTTGTCAGGTTTTGATAGTGGTTTTCAACCTTTCCTTTTATTTTTCTAGATAGCCATGGTGTGATGGTATTTTTCTTAGTTTTGATCTTTGGAATTGTCGGATGGTTTCAAAATATAGGGCGGATGTGGTCTCAGGAACATTCCCAAAGGCCTAGGAATCCCTTAATCAGTTTTGGTGGGATTCATGGTAAAGAATCAAGGTGGTTTCTCAGTAAGGGCCTACTGATCCGGTGTTGATTTCGGTAAAGCCTAGAGACAATGAGACATAAAGCCCTCAAGGATAGTGATGATATCTGGAGGCATTCCAAGCTTGGTTCATTTCAGTGATCCCGACAGCAGTTTAGGTGATATCACAGTATATTGAAGGAGGAGGTGGTTTAACATCGGGATTCCCTTGGTTGTTTTTGGATTGATTTATCCATGACATCCCATATTAATTCTTGGACTATGGCACAGGGGTGACTGACTGAAAGAATTATTTCGTTCAGGCCATGTCTATGGTCAAGCGATACATGCAAGTCTCAAACCTGGTTGGCTCTTTCATATGCTTAATGGAAGATAATTTATCTTAATTTCATGCTCATTAGTATCTGGCTTTAATTGTTTTTATATTATGGCTATTTATGTGGTTATATGTTGGTTATAAGCATGGTTATGTGACTGGTTCTAGTCACGTTCATTTCATGTTTTTACTTGTAATTGAAAGATTAATAGATGGAAGACCTAAGTAATGTTAATATATCTAATGGGAGAGGGTGGTGATCCTTCTTAATGAGTATCATATTAATTTGCAATCCCTTATGCTCAGTCTTGTATTCATGACCTGTAGATTGCATTATTTCGAAGTATTTAACAAAATTTCAGTCCTAGTTGGGGATGGTCAGGCCTAGCCCTTGTGTCAGTTTCTGGTTTACAAGTGTTTTCCTTGTGTAATTTATGAATTCTGAAAGCTACAGGTATTTCTGGGTGGAAGTGTTGCCCCAGCCCTATAATCTAGCCTTAAAATCTACAGTCATTAGTATAACATTGACCAAAAAAGTCCACAGTCACAATCATGTGGGCCTATGGGAGTGACTAGGATTTTCTAGTCGTACTGATGCCTTAGAAAGGGAGATAATAGGGGTAAAAATAATGGAACAATCAAGTTCGATCACGGGATGGACACCTAGAGGGTTTGGGTTACTCTTTAAGGGTCCTATGGCACCTGAGGGAAGTCAGTAAGTTTTGTTTTTTGACTCCATTTTCTTAAGGTCCTTTAGGAGGTTGATTCTAGAAGGATCTGAATGTGATTGGGGGTATCATAACTCTTAATTCATCCAACCTATGATCAACAATAGAAGAAAATAAAAACCTTAGGTGAAAACGTCCATAGGGCACATGTAGAAAACCCTAGGGCTAAAAACCTCCTTTGAGGTACCTGGGGATGTCTTGTAGGTTGAAAACCTCCTTTGAGGTAGCCTGTAGGTCTTAGAAAAAAATATAAAAAGAGAAAAAGAGAAAGGAAAAAAAATAATAACGTATAAATGAAAAAGGATCCCTTATATTACAAATGTTGACATGCTTTTTTGTAGGCTTCGAGGCACATACCAAAGAGGACAAAAGATAAGGAATAAAAATAAAAAACTCCACTTTTCCATTTGGAATGATGACTCTCTGCATGTCCTCCATCATCTCACTACCTTCCTCAAGTTCCTCCATTACCGGGCCACCAATCTCACTCAACTCTTCCTTAGTCCTGAAGTGCTACAGGCTTGTCCAAAACTTCTAAATGATTTTGATTGACATGGGAAAAGGGTTCAAATCTATTTTTTTCCATATAATAATGGAAGTAGAGGTCCATCAAACCATCGTCATCCATTCTCCACACCTTTTAGCTTCTTTTTCATCCAAATAATCATCTATTTCCATCAAAAATATCCATTATCACCCCTTCTTTCATTACATTGACCACAACCAAGGCTTCTAATCCTTGTCCATGGGTTGGTCATGAATTATCAACATTTTTAGGAGCATCATCTGAAGGATATTGTGGTCATAGAATGTTCTATGTGACTGCTACAGGAAGAAGTACAATCTTGTAGAAGTATACAGAAGCCTTTCAAGACCACATTTGGAAGCATTTAGAAGCACCAAAATGGAGAATCAACAATCATGCAAGCATTGAAGACTCATTTCCTTGGTCTTGGACAGCTATAATAATTTTTCAAAGTTGCTATAGGATCACTTTTCATCTTCTATAGAAGGAACACTATCCACCATCAATAGAACTTGTGTTGACAATGTTGGGAAAAATACTGAGAGGGGGGCGTGAATCAGTATTTAGAGCTTACTCAAAACTTTTAATTTTTCCTTACTAAATTCCATACGTGACATTAATGAGCCCAAATCATGGATATCCTTAAGAAAATTTGCGTATTACCAGAGATCTTATTATGCATATAATTCTTTACTTAGATCAGTGCATCATTCATTCATCTGATGTTTAGTAAGCGGTAAGCATGCGCAATAAGAACAAAATAAATCATCACACATAAGAAACACACATGAACACCAGGATTTAAGGTGGAAACCCAATTCGGGAGAAAACCACCATTGTTGTTGTTTCTGTATTCAATATTTATTATTAAAAAAAACTGCTTAAAATCATGTACTAGCACAGACTCATACCAGCACGCAGGCACCCACCTACAGAAGGCTACAACCTTCTCTCGTTCTCCAGCTACTACTGGAAGGGAGCTACCACCCCCTGATCTCGTTTACAAGATACCACTGGCAGGGAGCTACTACCCCCTCACTGAAGTCTTCGACCCTCAGCTCCACCATGGACCATGTTTCATCAATTTTCATATTGGATCCAACAGCTTCCACACAACACAACTTGTAGGCCTCTTTTCATCAGATTTTCAGACTGGACCCACTCCATACATTTAAGCTAAAATAACATACATAAAACTGAAACTTATAACCCATTCAATTCATTCATTGAATCATCAACCAATCAACCAACCAACCACTGATCTTTAATCATAATAAACTAGCAGAATAATTAGTATTCAAACAACTTAGATTTGTATGAAGACATCTTGATAGACAATAGTAATACAACAAAATAGATCAGAGATTTCCTTCTGCACACTTCAGTAAAGCCCTAGATTCCATACACACTTTTACTTCACTGAACCTATGTATATACGTGTTTTCATAGAGACAAACCTGCGTATCTATCTGCAACTATTTCAGGACTGAACTTAGATTCCATACACGCTTTTGCTGAACCTGACCCGCATATATACATTCTTTCGCTGTGAAGAACCTGCGTATAGATATAAAAATATTGCAAGGCTGCACAACTCTTCAAAACAGTTAAACAACTCAGATCTTATCCTTCACTTCAGAAACCATTCGCCACATTTCAGATCTAAACATTCCATAAACAGATCTAGAAGATATATAGTCATTTTAGGTCTAGAGATCCTGATCCATCATTTTATTCATAGGTGCATTATTAATTCATATCTATCAATAAATTGCAACTCATTCCATATAGATATACTTCAGAGTGAAGTATTCATTCAATACCCAGACACATGAACCCTTTTTCACTATGATCTTCTTCTTCAAGATCACCATTGAGAAAAGCAGATTTATCAACACAACCCTTTATCAACAATCATAAACTTTGCCCAACACTTCAATTAGAACAGTGAAAACATTGTGACCAGAACTTCAGAAATAACCCAGACTTCATAATAGATATACAGATACAAACTCCACCATGAACAATCATTAATTCAACTAGCATACGCTACTTTGCTTCACTGAAGCCGCGTAAATACGCGCTTTTCTGCACACCAACCTACGTATGCCTCAATGCATATTGTTTTCATAACTAAAGAAAACCCTAACTTCCATATGCGCTTTTCATGAAGAAAATGCATGTATATACGCGCTTTTACTAAGACCAACTAGCGTATAGATCCGTAAAATGTAAATTTTGCAAAACAGACCAAATCTATAAAACTTACCCAAATTTCTTCATTTTCTTCAGCAGACTTGCGCCAGTTCTTCATCATTTCTTCAGTAGATCATACTAGAGATTCATCATCTTTAGATCTAGAGATCTGAAACCATCATTATATCCATGGGTGCATCATATATTTAGATCTATTAATTAAAATAAGAGTTCAACCATACAGATATTCCTTAGATAATTTTATTCAATAACAACCCTTACTCATGCACACCTAGCACTATGATCTTCTTCTCATTTACAGATTTAGCTTTTACCAATACCATGAGTCAAAACCACTCAAATGTTGATGGTAATCCTGGATGGAATCAAATAGATAATACAACGCTCAATACTGTGGGCTAATACCATGGTAATGCCTCTTGGTATTATAATTTTAGAGCGCAAAAAGGCATATGCGACTTGGAGCATTCGTTTCCATGTGTATATGCAACTTCGCTTCACAAAAAATATGTATATGCTAACACTAAATGTATACAAGGGTTTCCTTCACAAAAGTGGCATATACATTGCATCCATATGCAGGTTGCCTTCACAAAAGTAGCATATACATTGAGACATATTATATTTATCATTTCTTTGGCACTTACTGGAATTATTTTCTCTGTCACATCTGAACTAATCTGTAGCTACATAATTCTTACATCTTTAACACATAGGTTTCTTATCATAGGCAAATCATCAAGTAGTTTTCCATCAAGGACAAATTCATCAAGTAGGTTGCCATCAAGGACAACACATTACATCATATTGCAAACAATCTCCCCCTTTGGACTTGATGGAAACCACGATGGTGTTTGGTTACCACAATAGATAGATACATTAGTCATAACCATTAATCAAACACAATGATATTCTCCCCATTTTACATCAAAGGAAAAGGATGGATCAAAACCAAAACAAGGTTTCTCTTCCCTTGTAGAGAGATGAGCTCTGTAGATCTGAAGTGCACTGAATTTACCGTGCTCCCCCTGAGTTCATGCTGAATCTTTAGACATATTTTTCAATGAAGTACATGACTCTATAACTCAACCAAGTATGACCATTCCAATAACCAAGGACTCATACTTACATCAATGATCCAACCAAGTGGAATTACATATTTGACTGAACTACCCAACCAAGTGGGTTTACAAATTTTTACTCAACTACCCAACCAAGTGGGTTTACAAATTTGACCAAGTCCTTACATGACTGAATATAACAATTTTACAGCATAGGTCTCAACATGACCTTTTCATCAAATTAATTTTTATAAACAAGACCAATGAATCACAATCATGAGGTCAGACCACAACAAACACTTAGAATGCCAACAATGCATCCTTTCCTACAGGACAAGTGCTCCCCCTTAGCTTGTGCACTCTAAACACTTTCAATAGCAAATCATCAAGGCATCTTCATCAAAAATATTAGGGAATGAAACAGAAACGTGAGAACTAGAACATCACCAGAGATACCCATCAACACTGCAACTGTTCTGAAAATTCTAACCCAGAAAAGTGTGCCAGCAAAAATCCATACGCGGTTTTATGTATATAAACTCGCGTATATACACGACTGTCGTTTATGAAATCCGCGTATCCAATTTAATCTTCTGAATTTTAGCAGATCTGATTTTCTGAGCGACAAAGATAACTCCAGTTTTTTTCTGAGATATTCGAATGCTTCCCTAGGAAGAGGTTTAGTAAATATATCAGCAACTTGTTCTTTGGAGGGAACATAATCCAATTTCACCTTTTGTTCAAGTACTTCTTCACGTGAGAAGTGATACTTGATAGGAATGTGATTGGTCTTGGAATGCATAACAGGATTATTTGAGATACTGATGACACTTGTATTATCACACATAATGGATATGGGAGGTGAACATTTGATTTGATTCATCAAATTATAGATATGACCTTTAAGACCAAAAGACCTCAAGAGAGAGAACATATTTCAGAACCATCATAATGCCAACAATGCATTATTCACAGCAAGGCTAAATTCTCCCCCTAAGCCTGAGCATCCTGAACATCTTCACCAACCAATTCATCAAATCATATTTTTCAAGTGGATAATCAGAACTTAAAATCATATCAGAAAATATAACCATCAACATCAGATCAAGAAATTTATTACTATCAACAGGATATCAGAAACTGTTTTTGAGTCTTCCTCACTATTTTTCTTGTCAGAAAAACAGACGCAACTATCACCATTGGAACTTGCGTGTATATGCAGCTTTAGTTCATGAAACCCATGTATAGAAAGTGAAATATAGAAAAAATTTCACAAATTCATCTCCCCTTGAATTTGTACCACTTGTACCTATCTTCTCTTGTCACATCAGATGCATTGTCAGAAATAAACACAACTAGAATTATCAAACCAACGATGGGAATCACCATATATTTATCCCCCTGTGATGATACATTACTGATTCCTATAATGTCTCTCACATCACTCCTGTAGTCATTATGAGGAGTAAACTTTACAAGCGGATGAATACAGTAGGGTCAACATTCCCTATGTTTTTTACTGAAGCTTCTTCTTTTTCCAGCTTTGTTGGAAATTCTCCAATTTCTCAGATAACGCATGTGAATATTTCCCATTCTCTTTCGGAGCAGTGGGATCTGAACCCATGACCTCCATCACCCCAAGATGGCACGCTACTAAGCTGCGCCATGCTCCGTTATAACTATCAACCAAAAATAAAATTGATTCAAATTTTAATGTTAATGCCAGAACTTATATTTTATTTTGACTTATATTATATTCACATATCACTCCCTCTGCTAGACACATTCCATAACATTGACAATATGGTGTAAATAAGCTAGTATGGTCCCTACGAAGCTGCCATGGTGAAATTGGTAGACACACTGCTCTTAGGAAGCAGTGCGAGAGCATCTCAGTTCAAATCCGAGTGGCGGTATTTTTCCAGGAAGATCTCATCCATCACTTCTTCCTATGTAAGAATATCTATTCAATCTATTTCCATTGTAATGGATCAATCCTATCTTTCCATCATAGATCTCATTCGGGAATAAAACGAATAAACGAGTTTATTATGATATTCATAACTTTAGAACATCTATTGGCTCACATCTCTTTTTCTCTCATTTTGGTTGTCACTCTCATTTATTGGGGAACCTTAGTTTATCGAATTGAAGGACTAAGTAGTTCGGGAGGAAAGGGCATGATAGTTACTTTTGTTTGTACAACGGGATTATTAATTAATCGTTGGCTTTATTCAGGACATTTACCGTTGAGTAATTAGTATGAATCATTCATGCTCCTTTCCTGGACATCTTATGTGACCAGAAAAGGGAGCATAGGGATCATAATATGTTTTTCTAATCTTTCTTCTATTGCAATCAACTGCTTTATGACCAAAATTGCTGCATGAAAAACAATATCCCTTAAAGAAACCTGAGTACCTGGGAGTTGACTGTCTTTCTATGTATTGTCTATCTGTCTTTGACTGAAACAATTTTCTTCTACACTTGGCTGCAACATGTCCATACTTATGAAATATAAAGCATTCAACATTATTGATCAAAGGAGAGAATCGATTGATACTTCTATATTTAGGAGCGAATGATTTTCTTTGAGAATTCATGATTTTCGGTTGCCTTTTTGTCTCTTTAAACACTTCAGGTTTTGCATTGATATCCTTTGAATCTTTAGCATTGTCTTGTGAACTAGATTCTCCTTTCATAGTTTCATGAAAACCAAGACCAAATTTAATAGAGGGAGACCTTCGACTAGTAGTAATATTATCCAGAATCTTAGTACTCTCTTGAAACCTCAAGAATTTATCCTTTTCTTCTAATTTACCTTTTAAATTTTTTACCTCAACATCCAATGTTTATGTCTATTTTTTGAATGCATGTGCGAAGTTGTTTCATGGAATGCATGTCTAAAAATAGAACACATGTTGATTATTGTTCTCTTAACAATAATTAGACAATAAATAATAATCTATCCTCGTGGAGCACTTGATTTCAGTTAAATGATGTGGCAAACCAGTTGACTGAAGGAATTTCGAGTTCTAAGATTGGTTGGTCAGACATGCTAGTGGAATTTGTTGTAACTGAGTGATACAAAGTTGTAACAAACTTGGATGTGTAGTTATGTGAGTTGTAAAGTAGTTTAAATCAGTTAAGTGAGTTAAACTCAATGGTGCTAGTTGTAACTAGTTGTAACTAATGATACACTAGTGAGAGATCAGTGAATTAAATATTAAATTAATTAACATGGAGTGATTTCACATGCAACTGAATATTTACTATTTTTAACTACATGCATGTCAGATCCAGTGAAGACTCGGTTGAGAGATAGGTGAAATGGACAGTTTGACTATCATATGTGACTATAGTGGGTGCACAAGTGCAACCACACACACATTGGAGATTTCAATGAGGATTGCGCAGTGAAGGCAAGTCAAGATTGAATTCATTTAGGAATTGTGATCAGCAGGGATTGCGTAGTGGAGGCAGGTTGTTAGGAGGCAGTAAATTGGTGCATGTTTATACCAATTTTTGTATGACAGTGTGAGACAATTGTATATTGTAATGAGAGCTCTTGGAGTAGAGTTTTGTATGAGATTTCTTCATGATCCATGATATATACATAATATATGATAGCGGGGTTTTTATCTTTATTCTTTCCTGATAAAAGCATATGTGTTATGTGTGATTGATATTTTTTCATGTGTTTGCAATTGGTGATTAAAATTCAACAAAGATTTAAGTAGAAGGATTATCTATTTAACAGTGGCATATAATTTTTATATCAGGATAATTCGGCAATACATAATTTTATTAAAATTTCTACATGGTATCGGAGAAAAGAAGATTGCAATATTGAAGCAGCAGATGAGTTTTGTTGGTGAAAAAAATTTGAATTTGCTGTAAGAATTTCTTGGTGCGACAGTTGAGTAAACATTGAAATGGATTTCGATGTTTTATGGTTAGAGTATGCACTCGAGGGAAGCTTGAACTACATTGCATGGAAGGATAGGATGGAGGTGGTGATTGAAGATAATGGCTTGAAGGAATTCATCGATAGTGATGTTCCTAAGCCCACTTCGATGAATGCTACATTACTTGACGCCTGGCAAAAGAAAGTAGCGAAGACAAGAAGGATTCTGTTGGAAGGTGTGAGAGGCCATATTGTCTCAAGCCTTACTGGGAAAGACACTCCTTCTGCAATGTGGAAGGCTTTGATGGATCTTTTCCAAAGCAACAACGACCATACGAAATTGGTGCTGAAGGATAAACTTAGAAAGATCAAGATGGAGAAGGGCGACGATATTCCTAATTATCTCACAAATTTTGTCCAATGTCAAGATGAACTGGGGAGTGTGGGAATCACGGTTGCCGATGATGATTTGGTGAGTTTGGCTCTCTTGGGACTTCCTAAGATTTGGCACAGTTATCAAGACTTTGTCAATGGACGGGAAAAATTGTCGGATTGGGAACGACTGTGGTCGGATCTAGTGGAGGAGGAGTTTAGTCGGAACACTAGGGATGGCTCTTCATCAAATCATAATGATGAAGAGGATTGTTATTTGGCTGCCAAAGAAAGGAAATGGAAGGGGAAGAAATATCATTCAAAATATGAGGCTTAAGGAAAGAAGCTAGATTTTTCCAAGGTGAAGTGTTTTCACTGTCATGAACATGGGCATCTCGCCACTAACTGCCCGCAGAAACGAAAGAAAAAGAAGGTTGCTGGAGCTGCAGCTGGTTAGGCCCTTGCCTTGCAATTTGAACTTGATTTCTCTTTGATCGGATGCTTGGTTTCAAGCGCAATGGGATCGATGTGGTATCTTGATAGTGGTGCTTCCTTCCACATGATAGAAGATAAGGATATTTTTAGTGAATTGGATGAGAAACATCTCCAGATGCATATAGAGATGGGCGACGATGGACGATACAGTGTGACCAACATTGGTACCATTAGCTTTGATAGGGAGTCATGTAAACCATTTCTGTTGAAAGATGTTATGCATGTTCTAGGTGTAAAGAAGAACTTGGTCTCAACCACAATGTTGGAGGACAGAGGTTATGACGTTGTTTTCAGTGATGGAAAAGATTTCTTGTGACATAAAACAATGGGTCAAACCAAGAGGATAGGGATTTAGGTCAATAATATGTACAAGCTGGAGGTAGATTTCTACGATGTAATGGTGGGAAAAACAGAAGAAGTGGTGAGCCGAGATGAGGGAAAATTATGGCACAGGCGATTGGGCCATCTTCACCATGGTGCCTTGAAGATTTTGTAGCATATTTCTATTGTAATTCCCAAGGGTACAATTGCGCAGTTAGATCAGTGCAAGGGATTTACTATGAGTAAGTTTGTGAAGACCACCTTTCATGAAAAGGAGAACCGTGCTTCGGTGATGCTGGAGAGAGTTCACATGGACGTGTGTGGACCATTCTCGATTGCTTCAATAGAAAAAAATAGGTATTACGTTACTTTTTTTTATGACTATTATTGTAGATGCTAGATCTTATTCATGCAGAAGAAGGGTCAAACATTCTCAAATTTCTATGAGTTTAAAGCATTGGTGGAGAAAGAGTCGGGGAAGCAAGTGAAGGCTCTGTGGAGCGATAATGGTGGTGAATATATCTTGAAAAAATTCAAATGCTTCTGTAGAAATGAAGGAATTCGAAGAGAACTCATAGTGCCTCATAACCCATAGTAGAATGGGGTCGCGGATGTTAGTCATTCATAATTTTTACTATATGTAGATGACTATATATTGGTCATAGTTCTAAAAAAAAAGTTCCATGAACATTGTGAGTTTTACAAATCTCACTGCCTTCATTATCCTTAGAGAAACTTTTTCACTATTCTACCATTTTTCCATTCCATGGTCACCCTGTTGCTCCTAAAAAACTTCTTATGTTCTTTTACCTACCTTTGTTATTGTAGATGACTACGGTTTTTTAGGGCATTTTTTTTGGTTTCACCACTTTCATGGTTAAAACATCAAAAAGGCTTGTAACCTGATGTTCTTACACCTTCCCCCATCCTTAATATACCTTCATAAACACTTCCCATAACTCCTGTCTCTCAAACTCATCATTTTTCTACAAAACCTAGCCTGTTGCTACAATTTGACACTTTTCAAAACTAGGCCTGTGTTTTTCCCTTTTATACCCCTTCCCCTCACTAAATCCTTGAAATTACACCTTCCCCCATCCTTAATATACCTTCATAAACACTTCCCATAACTCCTGTCTCTCAAACTCATCATTTTTCTACAAAACCTAGCCTGTTGCTACAATTTGACACTTTTCAAAACTAGGCCTGTGTTTTTCCCTTTTATACCCCTTCCCCTCACTAAATCCTTGAAATTAAACTTTCCCATACTCTATAACATCTATCCCTATCCCCAAAAATTTCCCCAAGAATTTAGACAACCCTTAACCCCTTCATTCCCCTCCCTCTACAAGGTAGTCCTAAATCCCCTGTTTTGCCTACACCAAACCCTAATTTCCCCTTCCAACTAAGCTAGGGTTTGCTATGGAAAAGAGGAATAGAAGAAAAATATCAATATGATAGGTCATTTCAGAAAGAATAAATTCATACCAACTCATAAACATCATGCCTCCATTATTTTCCAAGAATTCTTTCCAAAGGACAAATCATTTGCCACACCTAGGGCCAGTTTTTCTTCAAACTATGTTTCTGACCAAACATAGATTATTTTGATAAAAGTGAGAGAGGTTTTTGTCCATAATAGATCCAATAAGAACAACCTCCTTCCGTTTTTACACAGGTATCATATTTTTTGAGCAATGTCAAAAATACAGGTGACACGAGAGAATTGCTACATTTCTAGAGTAACCTTGGGAAAATCCGATTTTCTCATAGATGGAGTGTCCAAATGACTTTCCTGATGGGTCAAAAAACAATGATACTGGATGATATTTCGAATGCACTATCATGAGCTCAATTTGGAGTTGAGGAAGGCATCCAAAAGTTGTCTTCACTAGCACTTTTCATTTCTGCACCATCATTCAACACTTTTCGACCAGTCTTGGGAAAATCAACTTTTGACAGGTTCAATCAACTCCAATAAGAGAAAAAAATGTATATTTGGAAAGTAGATAGGATATTATTTCCAATGAGCTATCATGAGCTCAATTTTTAGTTTAGAAAGGCATCCAAACATTGTTTGCACCAGCACTTTGCATTTCAGCACCATCATTCAACACTTTTTGACCAGTCTTGGGAAAATCAACTTTTTACATATCAAATCAACTCCAATAAGATAAAAAAAGGTATATTTGGAAATTATATAGGATACTCTTTCCAAGGAGCTATCATGGGCCCAGTTTGGACATCAGGAAGGCCTCCAAATTCCCTCTGTAAAAGGCGCTACGCGTAGGGAAATGTTGGACAAAATTTTGGGTTTTTTGACAATTTTGAGGCATCTAAGCGCAACACCCTTGGCGCTACGCTTTCATCTCAGGAGTCCTCAGGAGGAAAAATTTTAATTTCTGGAATCCTCAACTCAATTACAACATGCTCACGGAATTTCAGAGCATTTGGAGCATTTTTGGTCCCTCAAAAGGCTAAAGAACACCTCATTTTTCACCTTTCTGCCTCATTTTCAGGCCTAGCGGTGTGCCTAGAGCAACTTTGGTATATTTAATTTTTCGAAATGTTAAAGAAGCCCAATCAGAAAACCAAGGGAAATTTTTGAAGGTAGACTCAATATTATTTCCAACAAGCCATCACGGATCCAAGTCCAACATAAGGAAGGCCATCAAAATTTGGTTGTAAGTGGACCCATTTTTCCTGTGCATGTGCTACGCTTTTAGCTGCCAGCTTACAAAAAAGTCAACAAATCACATTGAAAGATACTTTTGATATTTTTTTGGGAAAATCACTCTAGAATTGGTTGAGGTGTTATGTTTATGTTATCTTTCATTTATTATATTAGATATTATGTGCCTTGGGCCTTGCATGGCCTCTTTGGACATAAATGACATTTATGGTGTATTTATGGTTTCTAGAAGCCTCTTAGGGTTTCCACCTCCTCATTTTCTAGATAAATAGAGCAAGGAGGTCCTATGTATATGGTTGGCATTTGATGACTCTTTGGAGCAATACATAGTTTTTTGGAGGCTGAAGAGAAATTGGAGTTATGGAATTTGTGGATAGCTTGTTTTACCTAATGATGGAGAAGGCTTTCTTGCAGGATCTGTTAGGTCCTTATATTACTAGTACAGTCCCTTATTGTTGTTAGTTTAACACCCTTATTGTTATTTTTGTACCCCTGTAACCCCCATATTGTTATTATTGTGCCCTTACATTATTATTGTTAAGTAAGCTAGGATTACATTATGGCCCCACTAGGATTACATTTTGGCCCCATGGACTCCTATATAGAGAGAGGAGGTTTTTTCATTTGTATCATCCAAGAATTTTTCATTCATGTAATGTATTGGAGGTTTCCCCCTTGAAGTGGTTTGCTTCTAAGGTGTTGATATCTCTTTTTTTCTATTTTTGGAGCTGGTTTCACAAAATTTCATATCAGAGCTTTGGGATTCTAGAGTTTCGCTGCTCCAAACAGGTCATCGTGGAATTTTCACCATAACATTTGTTCTATGAAGGTTCATAAGCTGAAAGTTGTAGAGTGCAAATCCAAAAGCCTGAGGAACATCATCACAAAATTTCATAGTTTGGTTTGCAATAGTTTCAGAGATATGATCTGTGGAAGTTAGGTCATTTTGTAGGCTCCTGAATTTAACCTAAAGAGGTCATCATGGAATTTTCGCTATAAATTGTTTTCTATAGAGGTTCAAAAGCTGAAATTTTTAGAGAGAGAAGCTAAAATCCTGAGGAACATCTTTACAAAATTTCAGATCTTGGTTCTTAATATTTGCGGAGATATGGTCTGTGGAAGTTAGGGATTTTTTAGGCTTTGGAATTTCAACTCAAAGAGGTGATCATGGGAAACTCTTCATAGCTCTCTCTCTCTGAGCATCAGATTGGAATGATGTAAAAAGTGGCTGAAATTACACAGAATTTAGTTTTCTTCCTATCAATTTTAGAGCCAAAGGAGGAAATAGTGACACGTGGAAAGTCATACAAGTTCAATCTACTGAACTAGTCCATAATTAGTTCATTGTGGGAGATTGGGAATAACTTTGCCTTGAAAAATCCAAATCAGGTCAGACTTGTGGCATTCAAAAGAAGATTAAGAGGACTAAGTTAGGGTTGAATCTTAGATATTGAAGATTCGAAATCACAAATATAATTCCGTTTCAATATCGAGATCCTCAAAAGCAAGAAAAAGGTGTGTATTTTTTCGAATTACATAAGTCTCGTTTGAAAAAAATATTTTGAATTTATTTCAAGGGCATATTGAAGAATAGATATCAGTATTGGGTTCTAAAATTCCCCGTAAAAATAATTCAACACCCATTAAGCATTCCAAAGGCTCCACTATAACTCATGAAGACGAAGAAACACAACATGAGATATCAAAATTACAAGAGCAGGTGCACCAAATTTCGCTATCGCAAAGAGCAAGAAAAAATGAAAATGGAAGTTTTGAAGAAAGGCATGGAAACTAAGATGGATGGTTTGAAGAAAGGCGTGGAAGATAAGATGAATGGTTTAGAAGCTAAGATGGATGGCATGGAAGTGGGCATGGAAGCTAAGATGGATGGCATGGAAGCTAAGATCGATGAAAAAATGAAAGGCAACATGGAAAACATGAAGAATGATCTAAAAGTAGACATCAAAGGTTTGGCAAAGTTGATAAAAGAAATGTTTCCTAATGGTGAAAACATAGTAGAGGAAACTCATGATGAGAACAAAATAAATTTTAATCATGATTTCATAAAATCTAAGGTTGGATGGAAGAACCACCATATTCCAAAGATGGATATGAGAAAGTTTGATGGCAAGGATCTCGTAACATGGATACTACAGATGGAGCAATATTTTGATCTCAATAATGTGCAAAACACACAAAAGGTATGCATTGCAACTTTACATTTAGAACAAAATACATTTGTATGGTATCGATGGCTTTGCTCCTGTAAAACAATTGTCACTTGGTCAATTTTTAAGGAGGAAATGATAGCACATTATGAGTATACAAAGAGCAAGACCTTCTTTAGCCAATTGATAAATCTCAAACAGAAGGGTTTAGTGGCAGAGCACATTGAGTACTTCCAAAAATTGAATATAAGAGTAACTGATATTCCAAAGGAACACAAGATTGATGTCTTCATAGGGACTTTAAAGGATAACATCCAACATGAAGTTCACGTTTGGGAACCAGATTCATTAGAGAAGGCATTTAGGTTGGCAAGAAAAATTTTAAATTATGGCGACAAGGAAGCCTACCACTCACATCTATAAAGATGGAAGTGTTGCTACTCCTAGACTTCCACAACCTTCAAGGTTGAAACCACAACAATTGGAAGAAAAAAGAGCAAAAGGGTTTCGCTATAGTTGTGATAGAAAATACACTAAAGGTCATAAGTGTGTTGAAAAGAAATTATTTTACATAGATTGTGAAGAGGAGGAAGAAAATGAACAAGAAACTTCAGAAGAAGAGGATATACACCAGGAAGCATCCCTAGAAGAAGAAGAAATGAGTCCAACCATTTCATGTAATGCATTGGAAGGAATTACCACTCCTCAAACTCTCAAGTTACAAGGACATATCAAGAAGAAAAAGTTAATAGTGTTGATTGATTTGGGTAGCACCCATAATTTTATTCATTGTAAGGTATCCAAGGAATTGAATTTTTTCCTATACCCAACACCAGAATGTCAAGTGATGGTTGCAAATGGAGGAACTATAAATTTCTCTAGGAAATTCCATAATATCAAGCTATCCATGGGGGAATATGTGTTGAATAGTCCAATGCTTTCCATCCCAATGGGAGGTGTTGATGTTGTACTAGGAGTGTAATGGTTACAATCTTTGGGGACGGTAGCTTTTAATTTTCAAGAACTTTTCTTGAATTTTTTTTTCGGAAGGAAAGGAAATCGAATTATGGGGTATCACAGGGAAGCCAGGAAAGATAATAAGCTCTAATGTCATGACAAAGCTTCTGAAGAAATAAAAACGAGGCGTAATTTCACAATTATGCTCACTAGAAGTTCCAACATCAAAATCATCTATTTCTTCAGATCTCCAAAGAGTCTTGGACAATCATTCCAAGGTGTTTGATACCCCCAAAGGACTCCAACCTATTCATGATCATGATCATGATATTCATTTTATTCTAGGAAGTGTTCCTCCAAACATCCAGCCTTACAGATATCCTTATGTCCAAAAGAGTGAAATTGAATGTATGATTGCAGAAATGTTAGAGGCTGGTATAATTCAACCTGGTAAAAGTTCTTTCTCTACTCCAGTAGTATTGGTGCACAAGAAGGATGGATCATGGCGCATGTGTCTGGATTATAGGGAGCTCAATAAGCTCATTATTAAAGATAAATTTCCCATTCCCGTGATTGATGAATTATTGGATGAATTACATGGAGCAAATTATTTTACCAAGTTGGATCTTCGTTCAGGATATCATCAGATTAGAATGAAGACTAAAGATATTCCGAAAAATAGCATTTTGAACTCATGAGGGTCATTATGAATTTTTGGTCATGCCTTTTGGCCTTACCAGTGAACCTTGTACATTTCAAGGGTTGATGAATTCTATTTTCAAACCCTTCCTTAGAAAATTTGTGCTAGTATTTTTTGATGATATACTAAACTACAGCAGGTCTTGGAAGGATTATGTTCAACATGTTGACATGGTGCTCAAACTATTAGAGGAGAAAAAATTATATGAAAAAACATCCAAATGTTTCTTTGGAGTACAAGAGGTGGAATATCTGGGTCATTTTGTATCTCACGAGGGTGTTAAGGTAGACCCTAACAAAATTAAAGCCATTAAGGAATGGAAAGTCCCTACAACCATAAAGCACTTGCGTAGATTTCTTGGGTTAACAGGGTATTGTCACAAGTTTGTTAAGAATTATGGGAGAATAGCAGCACCTCTAATAACATTATTGAAGAAAGATGAATTTTCATGGACTCCTGAAGCAACTAAGGCATTCGAACATCTTAAGAGGAAATGTGCGTAGCACTAGTCTTAGCTACGCCAGACTTCACAAAAACCTTTATTGTGGAATGTGATGCCTCAGAAAATGGAATTGGTGCTATTTAAATGCAAGAAGGAAGACCCATTTCTTTTGAAAGTTGTTAAATCAAAGGAAAGTATGTACAAAAGGCTATTTATGAGAAGGAAATCCTAGCAATACTACATGCACTAAAGAAATGGATACCTTACCTAATGGGAAGACACTTCAAGGTAAAAAATGATCATGATAGTCTTAAACACTTTTTGGAACAAAGACTATCTTTAGAAGAGAAAAAAAAATGGGTCACAAAGATGTTAGGTTATGACCTTGAAATCATCTATAAAAAAGAAAAGCTAAATGTTGTTACAGATGCACTCTCAAGAAAGGATGAAGAGGTGGAAGCATTGCTTTGTGCCATTTCTATTATCCAACCAGATTGGATAACTGAAGCAAGGGACGAATGGAAGAAGGACGAAGAAGTTCGAACACTCATTCAAAAGTTGCAGCAAGATGCTAGTACATCTGATACATTTAGTTGGAAAAATTATTCCTTATGGTACAAAGATCGCTTATATATTTGTAAGAATTCCCAACTAAAAAAAAAATATTCTTCTGGAATTTCACACTTCTCCTTTAGGAGGACACTCGGGACTTTTAAAAACTTACCATAGGATGAAGATTTTTATTTTTTTTGGATGGCCTTAAATCTGATATTCAAAAGTTTGTGGCAGAATGTTTGGTTTGCCAACAAAATAAAGTTGAGAAAATTAAGACCCTGGGACTTCTACAACCTTTATCCATTCCAAGTCAACATTGGGAGGAGATTTCAATGGATTTTATCACAGGTTTACCTAAGTCTAAATGAAGGAGTGTCATCCTGGTGGTAGTTAATAGACTTACCAAGTATGCACACTTTTGTGCATTATCTTATCCATTTAAAGCAAGTACAGTTGCTACTGCATTTATGGAAACAATTCAAAAGCTACATGGAAACACGAATATTATTGTAAGTCACAGAGATCCCATTTTTACAGGAAATTTTTGGACGGAAATATTTTCTTGTTTGGGTACTCAACTATCTCATAGCTCATCTTATCATCCTCAATCCGATGGTCAAACAGAGATAGTGAATAAATTTTTTGAAGGATATCTTCATTGTTCTGTATCTGATAAGAAAGAAAAATGTGTCAAGTGGTTACCTCTCACTGAATGGTGGTATAACACTTCCTTCCATACTGCAGAAAAAATGATGCCATTTATGGAACTCTATGGATATCATCCACCATCCATCACATATTATTTAAGGGAAAATTCTAGGGTTCAAGCAGTGGAGGATCACATCAAGCATCAACAAGAAGTTCTCCAACTCTTAAAGGATAACCTGAATTTGGCACAAAATCGAATGAAACAACAGGCATATCAACATCATAGTGAGAGAAGTTTTGATGTGGGAGACTGGGTATTTTTACGGCTACAACCATATAAAAAATGTCCCTCAAGTAAGCTAAGAAGGATAATAAATTATCACCAGAGTACTATGGTCCTTACAAGGTGTTGCAAAATAATGGTACTATGGCATACAAATTGCAACTTCCTACTTCTTCGCGAGTGCATCCAGTTTTCCATGTTCCATGCTTAAAAAAGGTTATAAGGGACAAACTTCCAGTTCAAACAATATTGCAGAACTTGATGAGGAAAAAAAAACCATATTGGAACCTGAAACAGTCACGGAAACAAGAACTCGACAGCTACGAAATCGATCAATTTCAGAGTATCTCATCAAATGGAAGAACTTACCCACTGAAGATTCTACATGGGAGGATGATAATTTTATACGGAAGCACCTGAAGCTACTCAAGCATTGAGGACAACACTTTTTTGAAGGAGACGATCATGTTAGGTCTTTATATTACTAGTATAGTCCCTTATTGTTGTCAGTTTAACCCCCTTTTTGTTATTGTTGTACCCTTGTAACCCCCATATTGTTATTATTGTGCCCTTACATTATTATTGTTAGGTCGGCTAGGATTACATTGTGGCCCCATGGACTCCTATAGAGAGAGAGGAGGGTTTTTCATTTGTATCATGCAAGAGTTGTTCATTCATGTAATGTATTGGAGGTTGCCCCCTCGAAGTGGCTTGTTTCTAAGGTGTTGATATCTCTTTTCTTCTATTTTTGGAGCTGGTTTCACATTAGGATCCCTGAGCTTGGTTAATGGTCAGTTATTGTTTTCTAATGTATCATTGTGTTTTATCCTGCTATATTTCAGTAGGACAAAGGTTTTAGACTAAGAAATGTTCTTCAAAGGCACCTTAGCTCTATTTGTCCTTCACTCCCTCTAGGTTTTCCTCTGCTAGGTTAGTTTAGATAATTATTAGTTGCTCTATAGACCCACCCAAGTTGTTTATTTTATGAATGGTTCAATACAGTAGATATCATAGATGATTTAGGGTTAGCCTTGCTTGTTTTATGTCACTAAAACACTGTTCTCAAGATCTTTCTTTGAAGTACCACTAATTAGGTTTGTCAAAGAGGCTACGTTTCGACCATACCCTTTGTCCATTATAGAAAGGTTATTTTGAAGATCTTTATGGCTATGATCAATGATGTTTAGGATTTCCCTCTTCCTCGATTAAAGTTATATGTTTATCTTAAATGTTTTTCTAACCCTGAAGGTGAAATCACTAGAAGTTAAACGAGTTTCTCGCCTTCTATAATTCACTGGATTGTTTGCCTTAAATTCTTATTTTCTTGAGTTGAATCAAAGAGTTATTGGTTTGCCCTATCTTATGATTACTTCTTTATGCTAAATAGTATTGAATTCCCTTCTTGTTAAAGTATTTGACAAAGGATTATTGATTTCCCTTTGCCCTACTTTGTTCACAAACTTGATGTTCATCTCATCTCACACAAACCTTGAAAATCCATTTGACCATGCTATATTTTCCCTGTGATGCACTCTGATTCATTATTGAACTTTACATTACTTTTATAGACTCCATAGTCCAATGACTTGAAGATTTCCTCACTCCATATATTCTATTTGATCATCTACCCAACCAAAACAAACAAACAACCCTACACTTAACAACTAGCCTAAAATCAAACCTTAAAAGAAAATAAGTTCACGTCTGTTGCTCAAAATAGAGAGAGCCCTCTCTAAGTCCAGGAAGGCTAGGTCCTAGGACTCTAAAGAGTGGTCTGATGTTACCCTGTGCATTTGGTCTTGCCAATCTATGAAATCATGGGACACTAACATAATGGAGATCACAGTGAGAATTTTTAAATAAATAACGTCTTAGACATCCTTAATACCTCAGAAAAAGCACAAACATCCTTAGATTGGCTTTCAGTTGTTGATGGTGCACAACATGTACATCCTAAAATAGTAAACATCTTCCACTTGGCGACTCCACTGGCCTCTAGTAGGCCTACTAACCCCGCTAGTTCTTATAGACTCCCCTGGGAATGCATTAAGCAATCCCAATCATGCTGATGGTGGACCAAAAAGTTTAAATCTTCCACCTGGCGACTACAAAACCCTCAATAGACCTTAAGACTCCACTGGTACAAGACTCTAGACTAGCTGAAAAGATACAGTGACCCCTTTCTAATTTACAAACATGGATCCAAGAATACAATGAAGATATGCACCAATGAGTAGAGATCATATCCCTGGATTCCCACACAAAATGCCTCAAATAAATTGGATAAAAAACCTACCTATATTTCAAGATGAAAAGGTTGATGACCCCTCGTTACATCTCATCAAATTTCATATACATGTATGGAGGTTAAAAGTTGAATGGCACGAGGACTGCCTCATGAAAATTTTTATGGAAACATTAGAGGGTAAGGCAAGGGAATGGTATGAAGGTCTGGAACCAAGTAGTTTGTTTTCCTTAAAAGACCTCCACAAGGTGCTTTATGAGAATTATAAAGAATATTTTCCATCTTTATCATTAACTGAAAATTGTTGTGATCAATCTGAAGATTTCATACAATACCTTGTAAATATTGATGAAGATTTAGGGAACTGGCATCCTGAAGATCCATTAGAAGAACTCCATGAATTTCATACTCAAGATAACTATTATGAAAACCAAGAAAATTTGGTTGAGGATGAAATAAATCAGGAATTAAAGGAATATCTTCATGATCTCTCTGAAGGCACAAGTAATGACTTACCATCTCTTCTAGGAGAGATTCAAGAAAAAAATCAGCCTAAAAATCAGCCTTCACAAGAAAAAGAGAACTCTTGTACTTCTATCCAAAGAAAGAGAAAAATGCCTCATATTTTGACTAAAGAGGAAATAAATTAGATGCTAGACATGCAGCCAGCCTCTAAACCTTCATGTGAACAAATTTTTTTTTTCATTCTCCTACTAATCCCATCTACCATAAATCAGAAAGTGAACTTGTAGATCAATTCAAAGAAAAACAGCCTACTAATCCAATATGTTTGATTGGTGACATTATTTATATTAATGATTTTCCAAAGTTTGATCAGTCTCATGATGATGTTCTCTGAATAAAAGCTAAACTTGCAGGGCCATCAACAGTTGGTTTGTGGGAGGAAGATCTTCTTCATCAACTTGGAAACAATAGTCAGCTAATACATACCATCTATGACACTGATGAGGAAAGCCTTGAATGTTTAGAAGTAAGTGAGGGATCTCTCACTCTTTGCTCTACTTCATTTCAGTCCATAAGAAATAACTTTCATGTAATTGGAAATCATCAGTCTTTCAGTTTGGATGTTGAGGATCGGGAGAATTATGAACTTATTAAATAAGACACCTTTTCCTGAAATGGTTAAGAAAAATAATTTGGGACATGGAATCCTCATTAAATCCAGATTCAAAGTCACCAAGTTCCATTGAATTACAAATTTCAGATGAAGGCATATAAATTGATAATCACATGAGAGTTGCTGCAATGCCTTCTCAAGAATATTTATTGCTACAGACTACTCCTGCTCATCAACATGATGGTCTTCATACAGAACTCAGACCACTCTATTAGAACAGATCAGGTTTTCTATAGGATAACATTGCAATATATGATGAGTCTACCAGTTTAGCCGATCATGAGGAAGAGGAGGAGTTTCTTTCCCAAAAGAGTCCCAAGCTCGGCAAAGTGGAGGAAGAAGCAGTCATGGATCAAGCTTATCTCCCAAATCCTCTAAGGAAGGTATTTTTTCAAGATCCCTTTGCTGTTTTCTTAGATACAATTGAAGAGGGAGTAAAATATGTCAAGAGCAGTTTAATGCAAGGTTTAAGGAAAATTTTAGGCATTACTGTTCAAAAACAAGTAAGGTGGGAGTGGCCTTTTGATTTCTTCTGCATAGTCAAAAAGTTTAACCAAGACTACTCATGGAATCATTTGCTTGATTGGTTGTATTGGAAAAGATAGTTCACCAACTGAATGTATATCATGTATAAGTTAGGTTAGGATAGATAGGCATGCAAATAAGCTCAACATTATGAGCATATTTCTAGTTTTTAGTTTTAGAATACTAATCTTGAAAACACAAAAAACAAAGAAAAGATAAAAAAGAGGGTAGATGAAAAGAAAAGGTACAACCCCATACCCAAAAAAGAGCTTTGCTGAAAGTGAGAAAATCTAAATGCCACTACTTGTTTGGAAAGAAGAGTCTTGTTCAGTCATCTAGCCTAGTCATGGTTGAACATGTTTTGAATTTCTGCTGATAGGTTAGTAAAAGAAGACTCGTCAAACCATTTAAGCTTGACATGTTAGTAGGATAGATTAGGAAGAAAAGATGTTGGTTCTAAATGTTCAAATCTAAACCAAAGAGAAAGAGAGGGATGCCTAACAATTTATAAATCATAGCCCTCATGCTTTCTAGTTTTTTATTATGCAAAATAATTTTTGTGTGCATCTTGTTCAAATGCCACAACCCATGGCAATTCAGATTGCTTAATCCTAGCTTGATCATGTTTTGAATTTCATGTCAGTAGGATAGAGAATAAAGTTTGTCAAATGGCTTAATCTTGACAAATGAGTAGACTAGGTAGAGAAAAAAGAGAGTTCATTAGCCTAATCTGAATTATTCGAAGTGATAAGGGTACAATTAGATAGTTTGTTTTGCTTTCAAAAAAAAAATGAATGCCAAGGGTTTGGCAGTCCAAGTGCACCCAGAAGAAGAGAAAATTTTAGGCCAAGTAAGATGGGTAGGTAGAACTGAGATTGAAACAATCATGATTTTTCAGATTTTATGAGATCATAGCTTCAAAAGAACATCAAAAAATGAAGGAAGAGGGATCTGGTAAGTACAAGTAAGGTATTGGTCTTCAAAACTCAGAGATCTGAGCTCTGAAGTTTTGGACACCTCGTGAAAAGGAGCTTCCCTCCCCGAATGGAGCCACTGTTAGTCATCCATAATTTTTACTATCTGTAGATGACTATATATTGGTCCTATATTTCTAAAAACAACATTCCATGAACATTGTGAGTTTTAGAAATCTCACTTCCTTCATTATCCTTAAAGAAAATATTTCACTATTTTACCTTTTTTCCATTCCATGGTCACCTTGCTGCTCCTAAAAAACTTCTTATGTGCTTTTACCTACCTTTGTTCTTGTAGATGACTAGGGTTTTTTAGGGCATTTTTCTTGGTTTCATGACTTTCATGGTTAAAAAATCAACAAGGCTTGTATCCTGATGTTCTTAAACCTTCCCCTATCATTAATATACCTTCTTAAAAATTCCCATCACTCCTATTCCTCAAACTCATCATTTTTCTACAAAACCTAGCCTATTGCTACAATTTGACACTTTTCAAGACTAGGCCTGTGTTTTGCCATTTTAGACCCCTTCCCCTCACTCAATCCCTGAAATTCCACTTTCCCCTACTCTCTAACATCTATCCCTATCCCCCAAAATTTCCCCAAGAATTTAGACAACCCTTAACCCATTCATTCCCCTCCCTCTACAAGGCAGTCCTAAATCCCCTGTTTTGCCTACACCAAACCCTAATTTCCCCTTCCAACTAAGCTAGGGTTTTCTATAGAAAAGAGGCATAGAAGAAAACGATACATATTATAGGTTATTTATGCAAGCATAAATCCATACCAACTCATAAAAATCATGCCTCCATCATTTTCCAAGAATTCTTTCCAAAGGACAAATCATTTGCCACGCCTAGGGCCAGTTTTGCTTCAAACTATGTTTCTGACCAAATAGAGATGAATTTGAAAAATGTGAGAGGATTTTTTTTCCATCATAGGTCCAAGAAAAAAAATCTCCTTAAGCTTTTACACAGGTATCATAGTTTGGGAGCAATGTCAAAAATACGGGTGTCACGGGAGAATTGCTGCACTTCTGGAGTGACCTTGGGAAAATCAGGTTTTCTCATAGCTGGATTGTCCAAATGACTTGATTGATGGGTCAAAAGACAAATGTACTAGACAATAGTTCCAATTCACTATCATGATATCAATTTTGAGTTGAGGAAGGCATCCAAATATTGTCTACACCATCAGTCTGCATTTTTGCACCATCATCCATCACTTTTTGACTAGTCTTGGGAAAATCAAGCTTTGATAAGTAAAATCAACTCCAATCAGTGAAAACAAGGTATATTTAGAGTTTTGACAGGATTATATTTCCAATGAGATATCATGAGCTCAATTTAGAGTTGAGGAAGGCATCCAAAATTTGTCTGCACCAGCACTCTCCATTTCTGCACCATCATTCAACACTTTTTGACCAGTCTTGGGAAAATCAACTTTTGACAGATCAAATCAACTCCAATAAGAGAAAAAAGGTAAATTTTGAAAGTATATAGGATAAGCTTTCAAATGAGATATCATGGACTCAATTTTCACATTTGTAAGTCCTCCAAATTGTCTCTCCAAAAGGCAGTACGTGTAGGGAAAGTTTTGACAAAATCTTGGTTTTTTGCAATTTTTTAGCCCTGTAAGAACAACACTCTTGGCGCTACTCTTTCATCTCAGGCATCCTCAGGAGGAAACATTTGTATTTTTGGAATCCTCATCTCAAGTACAGCATGCTCACCAAATTTTAGAGCATTTGGAGCATTTTTTGTCCCTCACAAGCCTAACAAACACCTCATTTTTCACCTTTGTGCCTCATTTTCAGGCTTGGTGTTGTGCCTAGAGAAGCTTTGGGAGATTTAAATTTTCGACAAGTTAATGATGCCAAATCAGAAAAACAAGAGCATTTTTAGAAATTATAATCAACAGGATTTCCAACGAGCCATCACGGAGCCAATTCTGACATCGGGAAGGCCATCACAATTTGGCTGTAAGTGGACCCATTTTTCCTGTGCATGTGCTACGCTTTCAGCTGCCACCTTGCAAAAAAGTCAACAAAACACACTAAAATATATTTTCGATATTTTTTGCGCAAATCACTCCAGAATTGGTTGAGGAGTTATTTTTATGTTATCTTTTATTTATTAGCTTAGATATTATGTGCCTTGGGCCTTGCATGGCCTCTTTGGACATAAATGACATTTATGGTGTATTTATGGTTTCTAGAAGCCTCTAAGGGTCTCCACCTCCTCATTTTCTAGATAAATAGAGCAAGGAGGTCCTATGTATATAGTTGGAATTTGATGACTCTTTGGAGCAATACATAGTCTTTTGGAGGTTGAAGTGAAATTGGAGTTGTGGAATTTGTGGATGGCTTGTTTTGCTTGATGATGGAGAAGGCTTGCTTGCAGGATCCCTGAGCTTGGTTAATGGTGATGTTATTCTATTCAATTATTTTTTTCTTATGTGTCTTTGTGTTTCATCCTTATATATTGTAGTAGGAAAAAGGTTTTAGACTAAGAAATGTTCTTCAAAGCCACCTTAGCTCTATTTGTTCCTCGCTTCCTCTATGTCTTCCTCTGCTAGGTCAATTTAGAGAATTCTTAGTTGCTCTCTAGACCAAACCAAGCTTGTTTATATTATGAATGGTTCAATACAGTAGATATCATAGATTTTTTATGCTTAGCCCTGCTTGTTTGATGTCACTAAAACACTGTTATTGAGATATTTCTTTGATGTACCACTAATTAGGTTTTCCAAAGAGGCGATGTTTTGATCATACCCTTTGTCCATTCTTGAAAGGTTGTTTTGAAGATATTTATGGCTATGATCAATGATTTTTATGAGTTCCCTATTCCTTGATTAAAGTTATCTGTTTATCTTAAATGTTTTCTAACCCTAAAGGTGAAATCACTAGAAGTTAAATGAGTTTCTCGCCTTCTATAGTTCACAGGATTGTTTGTCTTCAATGCTTATTTGCTTGAGTTGAATCAAAGAGTTATTGGTTTGCCCTGTATTATGATTACTTATATATGCTAAATAGCATTGAAGTCCCTTCTTCTTAAAGTATTTTACAAAGGATTCCTTATTTCCCTTTGCCCTACTTTGTTCACAAATTTGATGTTCATCTCATCTTACACAAACCTTGAAAATCCATTTGACCATGCTAGTTTTTCCCTGTGATGCACCCTGATTCATTATTGAACTTTCCATGTCTTTTATAGACTCCATAGCCCAATGACGTGAATATTTCCTCACTCCATCTATTCTACTTGATCATCTACCCAACCAAAACAAACAAACAATCCTACACTTAACAACTAACCTAAAATCAAACCTTAAAAGTAAACAAGTTCACATCTGTTTCACAAAATAGAGAGAGCCCTCTCTGAGTCCAAGAAGTCTAGGTCCTAGGACTCTAAAGAGTGGTCTGATGTTACCTTGTGCATTGATCTTGCCAATCTGCCAAATCATAGTACACTAACATAATGCCAATCACAGTGGGTCTTTCTAAGTAAATAACATCTTAGACATCCTTAAGACCTCAGAAAACCCACAAAAATCCTTAGATTGGCTTTCAGTTGTTGGTGGTGGACAACAAGTACATCCTAATATAGTAAACATCTTCCACTTGGCGACTCCATTGGCCTCTAGTAGGCCTACTAACCCCACTAGTTCTTATAGACTCCCCTAGGAATGCATTAAGCAATCCCAATCATGCTGATGGTGGAAGGAAAAGTTGAAATTTTCCACTTGGCGACTCCACAACCCTATATAGACCTTAAGACTCAACTGGTAGAAGATTCTAGACTGGTTGAAAAGATACAGTGACCCCTTTCCGATTTGCAAACATGGATCCAAGAATACAATGAAGGTAGGCCCTAATGAGTAGAGATCATATCCCTAGATTCCCACACAAAATTCCTCAAATAAATTGGATAAAAAGCCTACCTATATTTCAAGATGAAAAAGTTGATGACCCCTCATTACATCTCATCAAATTTTATATACATATATGGAGGTTAAAAGTTGAATGGCACGAGGACTGCCTCAGGAAAATGTTTATGGCAACATTAAAGGGTAAGGCAAGGGAATGGTATCAAGGTCTGAAACCAAGTAGTTTTTTTTCCTTAAAATACCTCCACAAGGTATTTTATGAGCATTATAAAGAATATTGTCTGTCTTTATCATTAACTGAAAATTGTTGCGATCAATTTGGAGATTTCGTACAATACGTTGTAAACATTGATGAAGATTTAGGGAACTGACATCCTGAAGGTCTATTAGAAGAAGTCCATGCATTTCATACTCAAGATAACTACTATGACAACCAAGAAGAGTTGGTTGAGGATGAAATAAATCAGGAAGTAAAGGAAGACCTTCAGGATCTCTCTAAAGTTACAAGTAATGACTTACCATCTCTTCTAGGAGAGTCTCAAGAAGACATTTAGCCTAAAAATCAGACTTCACAAGAAAAAGAGAACTGCTATACTTCTATCCTAATAAAGAGAAAAAAGCCTCATCTTTTGACTGAAGAGGAAATAAATCAGATGCTAAACATTCAGCCAACCTCTAAACCTTCATGTGAACAAAAAATTTATGTTCATTCTCCTACTAATCCCATCTACCATAAATTAGAAAGTGAACTTGTAGATCAATTCAAAGAAAAACAACTTGCTAATACAATGTGTTTGATTGGTGAAATTATTTATATTGATGATTTTCCAAAGTATGATCAATCTCATGATGATGTTCTCCAAATAAAAGCTAACCTTGCAGAGCCATCAGCAGTTGGTTTGTGGGAGGAAGATCTACTTCATCAACTTGGAAAGAATATTTAGCCAATACATACCATCAACGACACTGATGAGGAAAGCCTTGAAAGTTTAGAAGTAAGTGAGGGGTCTCTCACTCTTTGCTCTAATTCATTTTAGTCCATCAGAAATAACTTTGATGTAATTGGAAATCATCAGTCTTTCAGTTTGGATGTTGAGGTTCGGGAGGATTATGAACTTATTGAGCAAGTTGTAAATAAGACACCTTTTCCTGAAATGGTTGAGGAAATCATTTGGGACATGGAATCCTCCTTATCTCTAGGTTTGCAGCCACCAAGTTCCATTGAATTACAAATTGCAGATGAAGGCATAGAAATTGATAATCACATGATATTTGTTGCACTGCCTTCTCAAGAAGAATTATTTCCAAAGACTACTCCTACTCATCAACATGATGGTCTTCATATATAAATCGGACCACTCTATTAGAACACATCAGGTTTTCCAGAGTATAACATTGCAATATACGATGAGTCTACCAGTTCATATGATCATGAGGAAGAGGAGGATTTTTTTTCCCAAAGGAGTCCCAAGCTCAGCAAAGTGGAGGAAGAAGAAATCCTGGATCAAACTTATCTCCCAAATCCTCTAAGCTTGGTATTGTTTCAGGATCCCTTTGCTATTTTATTAGAAATAGTTGAAGAGGGAGTAAAATGTGTCAAGAGAAATTTGATGCAAGGTTTAAAGAAAATTTTAGGCACTACTGTTCAAAAACAAGTAAGGTGGGAGTGACCTTTTGATTTCTTCTGCATAATGAAAGAGCTAAACCAAGATCACTCATGGAATCAGCTGCTTGATTGGTTGTATTGGAAAAGAGAGTTCACCATCTGAATGTATATCATGTATAGGTTATATTAGGATAGAGAGGCATGAAAATAAGCTCAACATTCTGAGCATATTTCTAGTTTTTAGTTTTAGAATACTAATCTTGAAAACACAAAAAACCAAAAAAAGATGAAAAAGAGGGCATATGAAAATAAAAGGTACAACCCCATACCCAAAAAAGAGTTTTGCTGAAAGTGAGCAAGTGTAATCATGGCTGAACATGTTTCAAATTTCCGCTTATAGGTTAGTAAAAGAAGACTCATCAAACCATTTAAGCTTGACTTGTCAGTAGGATAGATTAGGAAGAAAAGATGTTGTTGGTTCTAAATGCTCAAATCTGAACCAAAGAGAAAGAGAGGGATGCCTAACAATTTCTAAATCACTACTCTCATGCTTTCTAGTTTTTTATTATGAAAAATAATGTCTGTGTGCAGCTTTTTCGAATGCCACAACCCATGGAAAATCAGATTGTTTAATCCTGGTTTGATCATGTTTTGAATTTCATGTCAGTAGAATAGAGAAAAAAATTTTGTCGAAAAACTTTATCTTGACAAATGAGTAGACTAGGCAGAGAAAAAACAGAGTTCATTAGCCTAATCTGAACTCTAAGAAGTGATAAGTGTACAATTAAATAGTTTTTTTTGCTTTCAAAAAGAAAAATAATGTCAAGGGTTTTCCAGTCCAAGTGCACCCGGAAGAAGAAAAAATGTTAGGCCAAGTAAGATGGGTAGGTAGAACTGAGATTGAAGCAATCATGTTTGTTCAGATTTTATGAGATCATAGCTTGAAAAGAACATCAGCAAATGAAGGAAGAGGGATCTACCAAGTACAAGTAAGGTACTGGTCTTCAAAACTCGTAAGTTCTGGACACCTACTGAAAAGGAGTTTCCCTCCCCAAATGGAGCCACTATTAGTCATCCATAATTTTTACTATCTGTAGATGACTATATATTGGTCCTAGATTTCTAAAAAAAAAAATTCCATGAACATTGTGAGTTTTATAAATATCACTGCCTTTATTATCCTTAGATTATTTTTTTCACTATTCTATAATTTTTCCATTCCATGGTCACCCTGTTGCTCCTAAAAAACTTATTTTCTTTTACCTACCTTTGTTCTTGTAGATGACTAGGGTTTTTGAGGGCCTTTTTCTTGGTTTCATGACATTCATGGTTAAAAAATCAACAAGGCTTGTATCCTTATGTTCTTACACCTTCCCCTATCCTTAATGTACCTTCATAAAAACTTCCCATCACTCCTATTCCTCAAACTCATCATTTTTCTACAAAACCTAGCCTATTGCTACAATTTGACACTTTTTGAGACTAGGCCTGTGTTTTTCCATTTTAGAACCCTTCCCCTCACTCAATCCTTGAAATTACACTTTCCCCTACTCTCTAACATCTATCCATATCCCCCAAAATTTCCCCAAGAATTTAGACAGCCATTAACCCCTTCATTCCCCACCCTCTACAAGGCAGTGCTAAATCCCCTGTTTTTCCTACACCAAACCATAATTTCCCCTTCCAACTAAGCTAGGGTTTTCTATGGAAAAGAGGCAGAGAAGAAAATGATCCATATGATAGGTCATTTAAGCAAGCATAAAGCCATACCAACTCATAAACATCATGCCTCCATCATTTTCTAAGAATTCTTTCCAAAGGACAAATCATTTGCCACACCTAGGGCCAGTTTTTCTTCAAACTATGTTTCTGACCCAACAGAGTTGAATTTGACAATAGTGAGAGAGCAATTTGTCCATCTTAGGTCAAATAATAAAGAACTCCTTCAGGTTTTACACAGTTATCATGGTTTTGGAGATATCTAAAAACTACAGGTGTCACAGGAGAATTGTTGCACTTCTGGAGTGACCTTCAGAAAATCAGGCTTTCTGATTTTTGGAGTGTTCAAATGACTTTATTGATGGTTAAAAAGACAACTAAACTAGACTATAATTCCAATTAGCTTTCATGATCTCAATTTTGAGTTGCGGAAGGCATCCAAATGTTGTATGCACTAGCACTCTGCATTTTTTCACCATCATTCAACACTTTTTGACCAGTCTTGGGAAAATCAACTTTTGATAGGTAAAGTGAACTCCAATCAGAGAAAAAAAGGTATATTTGGAACATATACAGGATAATATTTCCAATGAGCTATCATGATCTCAATTTGGAGTTGAGGAAGGCATCCAAACGTTGTCTGCACAAGCACTCTGCATTTTTGCACCATCATTCAACACGTTTTGACCAGTCTTGGGAAAATAAACTTTTGACATATCAAATAAAATCCAATAAGAGAAAAAAGGTACATTTGGAAATTACACAGGATAAAATTTCTAACGCGCTACCATGGGCCCAATTTGGACATCGGGAAGGCCTATAAATTCCCCCTGCAAAAGGCGCTACGCGTAGGGAAATTTTTGACAAAATTTTGAGGCCTCTAAGTGCAGCACCTTTGGCGCTACGCTTTCATCTCAAGAATGAGGAGAAATTTTCATTTTTGGAATCCTCAACTCAATTACAGAATGCTCACCAAATTTCAGAGCATTTGGAGCATTT
This sequence comes from Pinus albicaulis, assembly GCA_034641835.2. Taxonomy (NCBI): domain Eukaryota; kingdom Viridiplantae; phylum Streptophyta; class Pinopsida; order Pinales; family Pinaceae; genus Pinus; species Pinus albicaulis. The sequence goes on from CM076576.1 coordinate 267,738,885, forward strand.
TTGGTCCTTCAAAAGGCTAAAAAAACACCTCATTTTTCACCTTTCTGCCTCATTTTCAAGCATGGCACTGTGCCTAGAGAAGCTTTGGGAGATTTACTTTTTGGACACTTTAATGAAGCCCAATCAGAAAAAAGGGCATTTTGGGAACTTATACTCAACAGAATTTCCAACGAGCCATCACGGAGCCAATTCTAACATTGGGAAGGCCATCAAAATTTGGTTGTAAGTGAACCAATTTTTCCTATGCATGCGCTACGCTTTCAGCTGCCACCTTGCAAAAAAGTCAGCAAAACACACTGAAAGATATTTTAGATATTTTTTGGGAAAATCACTCCAGAATTGGTTGACGAGTTATGTTTATGTTATCTTTCATTTATTATCTTAGATATTATGTGCCTTGGGCCTTGCATGGCCTCTTTGGAGATAAATGACATTTATGGTGTATTTATGGTTTCTAGAAGCCTCTTAGGGTTTCCACCTCCTCATTTGCTAGATAAATAGAGCAAGGAGGTCCTATGTATATGGTTGGCATTTGATGACTCTTTGTAGCAATACATAGTTTTTTGGAGGTTGAAGAGAAATTGGAGTTCTGGAATTTGTGGATGGCTTCTTTTACTTGATGATGGAGAAGGCTTTCTTGCAAGATCCCTGAGCTTGGTTAATGGTGATGTTATTCTATTTAGTTAGTGTTTCTTATGTATCATTTCATTTCATCCTTCTATATTGTAGTAGGACAAAGGTTTTAGACTAATAAATGTTCTTCAAAGGCACCTTAGCTCTGTTTGTTCTTCACTGCCTCTATGTTTCCCTCTGCTAGGTCAGTTCAGAGAATTCTTAGTTGCTGACCCACCCAAGATTGTTTATATTATGAATGGTTCAATACAGTAGATATCATAGATGTTTTATGGTTAGCCCTGCTTGTTTGATGTCACTAAAACATTGTTCTTGAGATCTTTCTTTGAAGTACCACTAATTTGGTTTGCTAAAGAGGCTATGTTTCGATCATACCGTTTGTCCATTCTTGAAAGGTTGTTTTGAAGATCTTTATGGCTATGATCAATGATGTTTAGGAATTACCTCTTCCTTGATTAAAGTTATATGTTTATCTTAAATTTTTTTCTAACCCTGAAGGTGAAATCACTAGAAGTTAAATGAGTTTCTCACCTTCTATAGTTCACTAAATTGTTTGTGTTAAATGCTTATTTTCTTGAGTTGAATCAAAGAGTTATTGGTTTGCGCTGTATTATGATTACTTCTTTATGCTAAATAGTGTTGAAGTCACTTCTTGTTAAAGTATTTTTGATTGCCCTTTGCCCTACTTTTTTCACAAACTTGATGTTCACCTCATCTCACACAAACCTTGAAAATCCATTTGACCATGCTAGGTTTGCCCTGTGATGCACCCTAATTCATTATTGAAATTTCCATGACTTTTATAGACTTCATAGCCCAATGACTTGAAGATTTCCTCACTCCATGTATTCTACTTGAACATCTACCCAACGAAAACAAACAAACAACCCTACACTTAACAACTAGCCTAAAATCAAATCTTAAAAGCAAACAAGTTCACATCCGTTTCACAAAATAGAGAGAGCCCTCTTTGAGTCTAGGAAGGCTAGGTCCTAGGACTCTAAAGACTCGTCTGATGTTCCCTTGTGCATTTGGTCTTGCCAATATTCCAAATCACGGGACATTAATAATGGAGAGGAAGAACAAAACAATTGTCGGTGTTGCACAAACTATGTTGCATGATAAGGGCCTACCAACACACTTGTGGGCAGAAGCATGAAACACTACAAATTATGTGAAAAAACGTTGTCTTCATAGAGTACTTGACATGAGCACACCTGAAGAAGCTTTTACTGGTAAGAAACCAAATGTTTCTCACTTTAATATTTTTGGCTCATCTGTTTATGTGCATGTGACCAAGAACGCCAGGAAGAAGCTGGAGTCTACTGTCGCAGTTGGGATATTTTTGGGGTACACAGAAATAGCCCATAATTATTGTGTGTATTTTCCAAATAGTCGAATGACTATGGTGCGACGGGATATAAAATTCATTGAGGAGAAAGCCAAGAAGCTATTGCTTGAGAGGGAGCTAGACTTACATGTAGAGGAGGAACTTTTGGTTCCCAAAGATGAGACTTTAGATGTGGATCAACCACAGGAGGAGGTTCATGGAGTGGAGGAGTGCAGTCACGCAGAGCCAAACATCAGAACAGGGAGAGGGCGTACCACAGAAGCTGAGAGGTTGAAGCTTGATGTAGCATAGAATGTAGGAGTCCCTACTTCACAGCGCAAACAGAGATAGTCTCATGACCATTTTACTAGATACATGGCTCTCATGAGCAAATGTATTGTGACAAAGCCATATTCCTTTCTGGAAGCAGTGTAAGAGCCCACATGAGTAGATGCAATGGTGGTGGAGTATGACTCCATTGTCATAAATAATGCTTGGGAAATTGTTCCAAGGCCAATTGATAAATCAGTGGTATGTTCAAGATGGATCTACAAGGTAAAGCAAGCTTCTAATGGGAGTGTTGAGAAATACAAGGCCAGATTTGTGGCTCGGGGCTTCTCACAGATCGAGGGGATTTATTATGAAGAAACCTTTGCACCTATTGCACGATATTATTCCATAAGGACCATCCTTGATCTCTCAGTGCAGATAGTTTGGCACACTCATCAGATGGATGTGAAGACTGTGTTCCTTAATGGGATCATTGAGGAAGAAGTGTACATTGAGCAGCCTGAAGGATTTGAGATCTTCAACAGGAAGTTGCATGTGTGCAGATTCAAAAGAGCATGGGCTAAAGCAAGCACACTGTGCTTGGTACACTTGGATCGACAACTATTTCACTGGACTTGGCTTCACCAAGAGTGAGGAGGATGCAAACCTGTACCAGATTGTGGTGGAGGGTAAGATTTTAATCATTTTTCTTTGTGTTGATGATTTAATACTGACTGGTGATGAGCAACTGATACACTCATGCAAGGAGGACCTTGTAAAGGAGTTTGAGATGAAGGATATGGGCCTCCTTCACTATTTCCTTGGATTGGAAATATGACAACAATATGGTGAACTGTTTGTGTCTCAAGGCAAGTATGCAAGGGAGATACTCGGTAAGTTTCACATGGAGGGCTTCAAACCCATGGATACTCCTCTTCCAGGGAACTGGAGGAAAGAGGATGCTACATCGGGAGAGGTAGTGGATGTTACTATCTATCGAAAGTTGGGGGTTTGCTCATGTATTTAGTTAATACAACACCGAACATATGCTATGCGGTGAACTAGATTAGTCACGTGATGGTTAACCCTACCAAGCTATTTTGGAAGGTGGGAAAGCATGTCCTAAGATATCTCAAGGGCACATCTGAGTATGGATTATGTTATAGACAGGTAGATGAGGTGAAGTTGCATGGCTTCACGGATGTAGATTGGGCAGGCAACCCAACAGATAGAAAGATCACATTAGGAGGGGTTTTCAGTATCAAATCTATAGATGTTTCTTGGTATAGTAGGAAACAAAGATCCATGGCACTCAGTTCAGTGGAAGCGGAATATGTGGCAGCAAGTCAAGCTACATGTGAGGCTATCTGGATGAGGAAGATCCTGGTCAGCTTGTTTGGTTCTCATTTAGATCCTACAATGATTCATTGTGATAATTAAAGTTGCATTAAACTCTCAATTAATCCTGTGTTTCATGATAGATCTATGCATATATATATCTGGTATCATCATATCAGAGATTGTGTGCAGTGGAAGATCATGCTACTTCAGTACATTCCTACGGAAAATCATGATGCAGATATTCTGACGAATGCACTCACCAGGAGAAAATTCGAATACCATAGAGGCAGAATCGGGGTGAAAGATAATCCCTTTCGTGTCGAGAGGGAGCGTTGAGATTCAACAAGATGATGATCCTAGTGAAAATTAAGCACCTACACTAGGTGGGGCCCACATGATATTTTTAGGTGATATGTCTAATTTTAGAATATGGGTCAAAGTCTATTTTTAACAGTAATCTATTTATAAGTGGTTGAGAAAATTATATGGATGAATGGGCGTTTATTTTTGGAATGCATGTGTGAAGTTGTTTCGTGGAATGCATGTCTAAAAATAGAATGCATGTTGATTATTTCTATCCCTTAACAATAATTAGACAATAAATAATAATCTATTCTCATGGAGCACCTGATTTCAGTTAACTGATGTGGAGAACCAGTTGACTGAAGTAATTTCGAGTTCTAATGTTGGTTTTTGGGACATGCTAGTGTACTTCATTGTAATTGAGTGATACAAAGCTGTAATAGAGTTGGATGTGTACTTATGTGAGTTGTAAAGTATTTTAACTCAGTTAAGTGAGTTAAACTTAGTTGTGCTAGTTGTAACTAATGATACACTAGTGAGAGATCAATGAATTAAATATTAAATTAATTCACGTGGAGTGATCTCACATGAAACTAAAGATTAACTATTGTTAACTACATGCATGTCAGATCGAGTGGAGACCCAGCTGAGAGATAGGTGAAAGGGACAGTTTGACTATCATATGTGACTATATTGGGTGCACAATTGCAACCACACACACATTGGAGATGCCAATGAGTATTGCGCAATCAAGGAAAGGAAAGATCGAATTCATTCAGGGATTGTGATCAATAGGGATTGTGCAGAGGAGGCAGGCTATCAGGAGGCAGTAAATTGGTTCATGTTTATGCCAATTTTTGTATGACAGTGTGAGATGATTGTATATTGTAATGAGAGCTCTTCGAGTAGAGTTTTATATGAGATTTTTTCATGATCCATGATATATACATAATATATGATAGTGGGTTTTTCTCTTTATGCTTTCCCGGTAAAAACATATGTGTTATGTGTGATTGTTCTTTCTTCATGTGTTTGCAACTGGAGATTAAATTTGCACAAATATTTAAGTAGAAGGATTATGTATTTAACAGTGGCATATAATTGATAGACCAGGAGAATCCAAAAATACATAATTGTATTAAAATTTCTACATTAAAGAGAACCTTTCTACTTCTTTCCTAAGTTTTTCATAAGACTTTCTAATTTTTTTTCCCTTGGAGATAAGCTCTTCACAAAATGTTGAAGAAGAAGGAAGAAGTCCCCCCAAAAAGTGAGAGAAGATACTTATTTTCCTTTGGGTAATTGAATCACCTAGTTGAAGGCATAAGCTTCAACTTGGTTGTTTTTCATACATCCTAATCCCCTTGAATATGCTGCAACTTTAACATCCTCGAGGCCATAAAAAATCCAAACATCTCTTGTCACTCCTATAAGTTATAAATATTGATAAAGACTATTTTTTAGAATTCTTTAATTTTGTGAGGGAATTATACTAATTATGTGGTATTTATTAAGAAAAAATAAGTGTTAGCATAACTTCTAGTACATCAACCATTTTAAACTTTTTGGGGAATTAAATTTGAAGGGAAGCTAATTACTTTGTTTAACTAGAAAGTGGTCGAAGATTCAAAAAAAAAATTTGGGAGGAGAAGTGGGCGCTGAATGTTTCCAATTTTAAAACACGTGTCTTTTAGGGATATAATTAAAAAAAATCTACCATTCCATTTGATTTGTAGCCTTCTCTTATTTCTTGTACCTATATAATACCAAAAGATAAAGAGGTGTTGTTAGTGTAAATTACAATGTCAAAGGTTGATCATGTCTACATTTGGTTTTTGAGATAGATATGATTATTTACATATTTAGTGAGTGTTGGCCTCTTGCAACAACTTTATACTAATGGGTACACTTGACATGGATATAGAAATGTGATCATTATTCAAACGATTTTTTTTAAACTGTTTAGTTAAAGTGTTTGAGGAAGGTTCCTAATTTTGGGAATTGTATGGATTTTTATAACTCCTTGGTTTCTATAATTTAAGCCTAACTTTTTTTCAATTAATGTATTGATGGTGTGAATTCACTTCCCCAATTTTAGACTACTTTTTTAGTGTTTATAAGTTTTGGGGGATAGTGAAGATGTTTTGGGAATATACATAAAACTACATCTTGAGTGAGTTTTAGTAGGATTTTGCATTTATACTTGTATTTGTGTTGAGATAAACTTAGTAATAATATTCTACACAAAATGATTCTGAATTGAAAAAAAATTAAATGAACTTTAGTTTGGATTATGAGAACATTGCATCAAATTGTTAGATATATTAGAAACTTTGTCCCTAAACATGAGGTCATTCTCCTATTAAAATGACACTAAATTAAAATAAAGAAATTGAAATTTCTAGAAAGAACTATAAAACTAACGGAAATTGAAATTCCTAGAAAGATCTCTAAAACTAACAATATTATGTGTTGATTGGATAACATAATGTTTCTCGAAAGATAAAGTATAGACATGGATATGTAGTTTTTTTTTCCTCGAAAAAGATAGTTATTCCTTTAACGATTCGTAGATAAAATTAAAAAGAACTTCATGAAATTGATGCTCTTGATAAGGAATTCATCCCCTTTATAAATCTTAACCTTAAATCTTATGATTTATAATTCATCAACAATAATTTAAAAAAATAAAAAATGTATATATATGAATGAATAAATGAATGATATTTTAATGTCCACAAGATTAAAAATAGTTTATGGGACTACCAACTTCCTTGTTTTTTGCCTTTTGTAATTCAATCCTTTTCTGACTCAAATTGATGATGACCTGACCTAACCTTTTAACAGTTCTATCACTGAAAATACAATGCCACATAATTGATGTTAACATATTGCGGTAACTGTCCCTAATGTCTCTAAAAGCGTCACATTCCAAATTTCTGATTCCATTGCCCCAGAAGTGCAAAAAGTACATACTCTTTCTTCCCAAGCTTCTTTAGGTCTCTTCCACTGTCCTGTTTCACACCGAAGTTGATGTGAGTTAGTTCTTAATTGAGCAATAAGAACCTTGTGCCCTCCATAGAATGCTAGCTCCAATGTATTCTTTTTGTTGGAGATCACAAGTGGGGTTGAATTCCTGAACATACTACTTCTTTCTACCCAACTCTTTTCCCCATATAACCTTACAGAACTTCTCCAACACAAAATTCTTTAACTCCTTGCTATTTGTGAGACATGCATTCAGGTAAATATTCCATTTTTGCATCCATTTGTTGTTTTGTCTCATCCATGATTTCTTTCTTTCACTCATACCTTCATTGAAGATAACTTTCGGCCATCTACCTTCTCCCATTTGCTCCATTCTCTTTAGGTACCTTATAAGACGCACCATGGCAATTGCTTCGATGGGAGCTGCCCCTGTTTCGCTCAACATTATCTCATAGGGAACCAAACTTTTTATTTTGAACTTGCTCATGATCAAGCGTTTTTGAATTTTTTGAATTTGTTTCCATTTCGAAATAGAGATGCTGCTAGCCAACAATTCACACCCATATAATATCACTGGACAAACTAGGAGTATAAAAAGTACTTTGATCGTGTTCCAATCCCATAACTATGCCTCTCTACATCTATTTTGAAGTGCATATACTGCTTTCCACCCTCCTGAAATTCTTTTCTTTCTGCAATCCTCCCAATTAAGCTTGTTGTTGAAATCGATCCTAAGGTAATTGTATTCATTTACTTCTTCAAGACTGTTGCCTTCAAAGAAGAACATATGCTGCATTTGCTTCATTTTATTAGAGAAAATCATTATCTTGGTATCACTGGTATTAACTTGCATCCCCACTAATTTACAAAAATGCTCAACGAGTACATCTACAATCCATAACTGATTTAGCAACCAGCACAAAAGATTTAATTAATTTTATACAAATAATATCATACACCCATATTATTTTTAACCTTGGAATTAATGACCCATATTATATATATATTTCTGCATAGATTTTAGGTCACGCCTTAGTCGCTCAACCAATCCAACCGCACCCACCGATATTCAGCTTGATTCTCTCGATAAGGAAAATGTCAATCCCATTAACGACCTCTAAATCAGGAAATTCGTACCTAAATGTAACAATGTTTGATATTGTTGTTTCTCACGATAAGCTAATCAGACGTTTTTGCCTTTTTTTTTTTTTTTAATGGCGGAATTGATAGGTCACCAAATTCTCTCCATTCACACGCAATGATTAAATCGTATAACGACTCCGTTCCAAATTTCCATTCGTACAATTATTAGCTGACAAATACTCCTCCGACTTCACTGTATCGTAATTTTAAAGTTTTGTCTACGTGACATTTGAGGCGAGGCAATCATGGGGAATTTAAGTGCTCGACTACTCTGCAGCTTGCATGAAACCGCAAAACGCTGCTACGACCATGAAGAAATCGAGTGCATATGATGAGCATCACATAAATCTGGTGGAGTTACCTGAGGGCTGTATATCTGCTATTCTTTCATTCACTACTCCATGTGATATCTGTAGACTCTCAGCCGTCTCCAAACTCTTTAGATATGCGGCCTATGACGACTCGTTGTGGAACAAATTCATTCCCCAGAAATGCTACGAGGTCCTACCCAGGGCCATTGTACCCGTTGCATACTCTTCAAAGAGAGAACTCTATTTTCGCCTCTGCGAATCCATTCTCATAGACGGGGGAACAAAGGTATTTATACATGCAAAGTCCCTTATCAATGTCTTTTTTATTTTGATTTTTGGCTTTTAGAGCAAAAACCTTCTCATACAAACATTTTATCTCCAGAAAGTAAGAAATAAATAAGCATGATCAACCCCTGAAAATTTAAATGCCCAAAATCTCTATGATTGATTGATTTTTTCATATTCTTTATTGCTATGGCAATAGAGATTTTGGCTGGAAAAATCCACAGGGAAGATAGGTTACATCCTATCTGCAAGGCACTTAGACATCATTTGTGGAGAAGATCAACGCTATTGGCATTGGCCATTTAGGCAGGACTCCAGGTGAGATTTTATTATTGTTGGTTATTATTAATAATAATTTATTTCTAAATTATCATTATACTTGATATTATAGACAAGGTACTAACCTTTTCACAATGATTTAATTGCTGAAGTCTGATTCCCATATTATTTCGAATAATGGAGCTTCATACAAGAGATCCAGCTCCTGCAGAATTCTCTTGAAATTGGTATAATGCTGATATAAATTGTGTGTTCAGATTTGAAGAGGCTGCGGAATTGTTAATGATCAGTTGGTTGGAGGTCCGAGGCGGAATTGACTGCAGGGATTTGTCTGCTAATACGGTTTACAAAGTGGTGTTTCTTCTCAAATTTGGAGAAGAATCGTGTGGGTGGAGTGAAGTGCCCATTAGGTTTTCGGTTACAACGGCCGACGGAAATCAGATGGAATTGGAGCAGCTTTTGATGGAAGAAGCAGGGGAAAGGAAGCGTATAAATGCAAGTGGATGGATGGAAGTGGTTGCAGGAGAATTCACAGTGCGTGCGGTGGAAGATATGGGTGATGAAAATGGTTATCTCGTCAGATTTTCTATGAATGACGAGCAATTGAATTGGTGGAAAGGTGGGCTTCTTATCGATGGTGTGACGATTGAACCTTTGACTCACTAGTGGCATTTATTTATTAGGTAGATGCCGGGGTCGGCGTGTCTAGTTTTGTTCCGCAAAGTTACAGCGGATTGCGGAGACCTTTCTCTTATTTTTTTCAGTGACGTAAAATTTGCCGTATTTTAAGTGTATACTTTAAACAAATTTGGACCGCAGGATGAGACCGAGGAACATGGCAAATTTGTCAAGATAAGAAAATATTATTTTGAATATTCTTTGAAAAATAATTAAAAGAAAAGTTATATAACCCAGTTTCATATAAAATGAGTCATGGATTTTTATATATGTATTGATGAACAATGGTATTATAACAAAGTTTATTTACAAATTAAGAATCTCTTTCAGAAAAGCTAAATCTAATCTTGTTCCATGCTTTTTCAAATGTATATATGCTTAACTTATATATTAAAGCATAGTCTAAGGAGATGGTGGAATTTCCCGCAAGTTTTTGACAAAATCCAGTAGATTTTTTTTTTAAATACAAGTTACAATAGTTAAGCTTTAGGATTTTGAGTGCCTAAGGGATGTTTGCTGATGTTGAATCCATAAAGAATGATTCAAATACTCAAAAGGTTAGTTCTAGGAGAAACGGTAGTCTGAATTTTCCTTGGTAGACAACCCCATATAATAATAATAACAATAATTTGAAATAAAGCTATGAAGCTACGTATTAATCTTGGTAATGTGATATATATTAGAAGGTAATTGATGCCTCTCTACATTTACTAGCTCTTTTTTTTTTTCTTAATTAGTCTAAATTCTATTACTGTAACAAAATAGTACATGGAGGCACCGACCTTTGCAGTGATAGCCTGAGTTTATGGCATAATTCAACAGAAAAAAGATGAAATTGACTGCCCATGTGAGGGAAACCAATCCAATCCAAAAAGTAGTTGCTGCCCTCGCAGGGGAAACTAGCCTATTATACCAGAGAGAAGCAGTTTTTGAAATAACATCCGAACTAACAACATTACACAAAAACACAGAAGTAGACCCATAGGATTGGGAGCCGAGAACCAGAAATCTGATTAAACTAGACATGCTAGGTGTCATGAGGAGAAGGTGGAGGTTCTTCGACTATTAGGCCCCTGTAAGCTTCGATGTCATCCTCTGTATCCTGCTTTTCATCGGTGTTGTCCTCCTCGTTCTTCCCTGTGTTGAGGTGGCCGATTTTGGTGTTGTCCTGTTCATCGTTGCTTCCATTATTCGAAGTTTTGCCTCGAATAGCGCTAGGACTGTCTTTTTTGTGAGCCAAAACCTTCGTCTTCTTCACAATGTACGTGAATCCTTCAGCACTGGGAGGCTCCTCTGTAAACACCACAGTGATGGTCGCAGTAATACATGGACAGTTAAGGGAACAATGGAAGCGAAATTCGGCTGATTAATGGGGTTGCTAGGGAGAGGTTAAGTTAGCCTGCAACTGGGGGGTAACATCGTCAGACTGAGTCAGCGGAGCGCTCACTGTACGAGCTAGGCCTTGACCACTACGCATAGCCGGGTAGCGACCAAGGCATTGAAAAGATGAGGGGGAGGACGAGTCAGAGAGAGACGAGGGTGAAGATGGTCGGGTAGCAATTTTTCCTCTGCTACTGCTTCTGCGGCAGCGCATCCTCTGGTGTAAATGGGTCATATTCACCCTGGCTAAGGTGGAATGACTAAGCAGTACAGACTTAGAGAAATGGTTTGCAATGGGGGTGGAGAACTCAGTAACGAGAGGCTCAAAGCACAGACGCGAGGGGTGCTCAGTGTGGGCAGAGGACTCATTAACCAGTGACTCAGAACACAGGCTACAGAGCACACTCTGCGAAAAATGGACACCAGCCACCAGCTCTATCCAACACAGTAACTAGCAACATCTCCCTATTTTCGTGCACAAGCTTGGCTCCGTGACAGCAGGGCAACAATTTTAACTCAAAGGAATTGGAGCAGAAGGAAAAATTCTGGAGGAAGCCATAATGAGGAGCCAAAACATAACAGTGAAACATCGACCAACGAGCTGCATTAAGTCGCATTTAAGAGTGGCGGTCGCTTGATTAAGTGCAGGCGTAATGCGAATGTGGGTGGCCATGTGGCCAAGCGACTTGCTAGTCCACAAATGAACCAACGTACCCTACCATTAAACACCCGCATCCGGGAACATTTACTAGCTCTTTAATTTATATGGAAGCATTAATTAATAATATATTTTTAAAATCTTATCAAATCATTTTTTCTGAAAACTATATGTTGGTATTGTAGTGTTGTCACTGATGTCCACAAGGGCTTGATACTATCTATATTATCATTGATGTCAGCCTTATGTTAGTATCCCTCATGATTTGTTATGAGTGATCATTGATTTGATGCGGAGATCTTGTTGTCATGTAGAGATGTCGATTCATGCTAAGGAAGTTGGCCAACTAGGTCTTCATGATCATGGCTTCTTGCTCAGGTGTTGGGGCATTATGATGATGTTTTTGATCATGTAGAGGGGTTCCAGGTGGTTGGATAGGTCCTACATGTGGAAGAAGGTGTGCTAGGGGTTGAAAAAAATTTCCCTGAGGTTTGATAGATTTTTGGGCTGAAAAATAGGTTAACTGAAGTTTCGTGAAGACAACCTATGTTAGTAACTTGATTTTCCTTCATTAGACCTGCGTTACTTGTCCTCATAATGATATTCCTGAAGGAAGGATCTACGTTACCTCTTGTAGGTGAGATTTCACACATTCCTTGCGCATTTTAGAAAATTATGGAGTTGTTTACCATGGAAACCTCTCATGGTTTTGTATGGAAACTGTTAACTTAATCTGCAACTCAAATAAGTGGTTATGGTGTGAATACATTGATTAATTGAGTAGTGGAGATAGTGGAAAAAAGAGGTTAAATAGATGAGTAGTTCGACTATATTTTGGTTATACATTGAATATAAGGCGAGTAGAAGTCACTACAGATCGAGGAGAGTGAGCTCCTACTACAGGAGAACATATAGAGGTTAAGAGATGAGCTTACATTGATTAGATAGATTAATGATGGCGATCAGAGCTTGATGTGTAGTTGATCAATGCTTTCAGAGTTGTAGCAGAGATCAAAGAGTAGCATGAAGATGGGGAACAGTTGTACAGACCAGTGTTTGATGGAATATAGAAAAGCTTAGTGTAGCTCCATCGTTGCATGACTCATTTATTGTGTTCACATGAGAAATGAGATTATTTCAATGGTTGTAGCCACTTAAGTTGCAAATCAAATATTATAGTGCTAAACTGTTTATGTTTGCAGGGGTTTTTATTGGAGAGTATTTTACTATAGCTTCAGTTATGAGTTTTGTATGGATGACTAACTATGTTAATGATGGCTATTACATGCTACTACAAATTTATTGATTTTCATTTTTTCCTATCAAATTTACATAGGTTGTTGATGGTGTTGAGGAGATGTACTGGCTGAGTTTTTACTACAAAGTTTGATTGTATTGGAGAGGATTGTGTTGTAGAGCTTGTATCAAGTTAGTGTTGCAGATTGTGTTGATGTTGATGAGTTTATTGTTTGTGTGATTCCAGTTTGAAAATTGATGAAAAAAGGCTCACCAATTTTTTGTATGTAGAGTAATTGGGCCATTGTTTGAAAATTGATGAAATGAGATCCACGAAATTTTCTAAGGGTTGGTGCCTTTAGTGAGCAAGTGGTGGCTTGCATATTCAAAGTGTAGTGGCATCCTTTAGGTGGTGGCTTGAGAACGTGGGAGTGGTGGCTTCCATCGAGTGGTGGCTAGATAGTCTATTGGTGGTTAAGTGAGGCTTATTAGGAATAGTGGATTCTAGTAGGTGGTGGATTGCAAAGTCGAGGGATTGGTGGTTTCTAGCAGGTGGTGGCCTACAATGTTTGTCATGGTTTTTGTCTGGAGAAAGTAGCGGCTTGAATGATTTGAAGTGGTGGCTTGAACACTATCGATCAAATGTAAAATCATTATATATGATAGGAGATATGACAACAAAGGCTATCTACCGACAATGGGTTTTATCCTTGTGGTTTCCACCTTACATCTAGTGCCCTCATGTGATGATGATCCAAATGGATATTGTTGGCCACCCACTTATTCCACTTTGACCCCACCATTTTTTCTTTTAGTTTTTCAGTTTCCTTAATTGTAGCATAGTTTATTATCTTTCGCATTTTTTCGGGTCGTGAACTTCTCGAGCCATTTTGAGGCCCTAAATGACATTTTTTTTTGGAAAACTGAAACATGAGTTTCTAAATAATGTTTGTAGCTTAAAGTTTTATTCCTTGGATATATCTTTCTAATGAGGTATTTTTCACGTCAAACGAAGATCAGATGCCAACTTTACGACCTCGGGAATTTGATGTATCGATTTACACCAACGAGGCCTACATATTTGGCGATTCATCTCCTAGGGTTAGCTTTTTGGATGTTTAGGGTTTTCCATTGTTTCTAAATAATAAATAGGCCTTTAAGCATCATTGTAACATAGTTTAGAGGCATGTAGGTGCCACATATCTTCTCAAAGATAAGCTACCATCACCCGAGCTAGTTTATTTCCATTTTATTTGTAAGCATATATCAATTCTTTGATATTAACAAAATGAAGTGTTGTTTCTGCTGCATCAACATATTTATGGTTATATCTCTATTATGTTGCATTCTTTTCTAAGTTTGAATCAACGGTATCAGAGCGATATGCTCTTTCTCTGTTTTTCTTTGCATGTCCCCAACGAGGTTAGGGTATAAGGATTTATGGCTCGAACTAGTTGAATCATTGCAAAACCAACCTCAAAAATCCTAATAGCCTCCCATGGTGAAAGAAAATAAAGAAAAGGGAACAGACGATCCTTTCAAAATATTTCTTGAAAAAACCCTCGAGTGACAAAGGAACACGATGATGCACAACTTTTCCCAGATCCTTCAATGGATGCCAATATGGGACACATTGTCATCCAACAGTCACTCTAAAGGCACTACTCCCTTCAAGATACAAGTCAACTTTTAAATTCCGATATTTTAACACCAGATAGATGCAGATGTCATAGATATATGGTTAACTCTATTGGAGCATTATTTTTTAGTTCATGATTTTTATAATAGGGAAAATATTACTTTTGCGCTCCTCAAATACACCCCTGATGTCAAGGACTGGTGGGAAACCTACTTAGAACAAAGGGATGAGAGAGAACCCTCACTGTTTTCAGCTGAACCCACTTGAAATTCTTTCTGATATGTCATCAAGGAAAAATATTACCCCATGGGGAGCTATGCGGACAAGTACATACAATGAACTATGCTACGGCAGCAAAGGGATCAAGGTGTGCATGACCTGAGGAATCTATTATATAACCTACACACAAATTTTGATATCAATTATTCGAAGAAACATCTGCTGCTTCAGTACCACAGTTGTTTGCACGTATACATTAAGGAGGAAATGGAGTTCCTCGACATCACTGCGCTTGGTGCAAGATACTGATATGATGTGAATATCTAGCATAAGTTTAAGCAGAAGAAGAAAGACTTTGGATATTTGAATCTGAATCAACAAAAAGGAGCCTCCAAACCTGATGCAGGGGCATTAGGCTCATGGAAATACTTTGTAAATTAATAGACATAGGGGGTCTTGCATTTTTAAAAGAATATTGATTTTTATGTAATTATTAATATTTTAAGTTATTTTAATTATTGTGAGGATTTTGTAAATGTTCCTGAATGATTGGAGAACATGAGGGAGAAAGGATTTAGAAATTTAATGTAAATCTTAAGTCATAAACAGTTCCATGATTTTGTGACGATTTTTGGGGATAAAAGCTAAATCTTAGGACTTGAGGATTTAGGGGATTTGTTGAGAGATTGAAGGATCTAAACCTAAATTGGTTCATCCTAATTTGTATAAATATAATAAGCCTAAAAGGCAAGGAGATCAAAGAACAGACAGGAATTAGAGCAGAGTTTTATTGGTTAAGCCTACGGGTAGTGGTGAAAAGGGCCATTGATTGAAGATTAGGCCAGAGACAGAGGTTTCTATAATTTGATTATATTTTTGTATATGAAGAATTGATTCTGAATTATGTGTATATGGATTGCTTGATTTCTGTGTGAGTAATTCTTAGAGTTTCAATAAGAAACCGTGTGATGAAACTCTGTATTTTGGGTTTTTAAATGGTCTTATGTATGTAATTGAGAAAACCCATATAATTGTAGAGACAGGTTTGAGTTGAAAGGAAATAGGGGTTACACTTATTTCAGAGGAATATTAAGAGGAGATTTGCAGTCATCGATCACTGCAAGGATCGATGATGCAAAAGAGAAATCGCAGTTTAAAAGGGTCATATCTATCGTTGGATTGAAAGACCAATGAATTGTTTGGAAGGAAGAATGCAGGTTCGAACTTGAAGCTCAGAATCGACGTAAACATTGAAGAGAGGTGGATTCATAAATGCTGTGTACCAGAAATTGGAGTTATGTAATTAAATGAACTTCAAGTTATGTGACCGGGAGTCAAACTGCAGCGTCGAAGATATTGTGAACAATAGCATTGCAAATGGGTTTGTTCAATCCTTGAAATGAAGAAAATTGAACCAAGAGTTGAAGGCACGGGTTTTAAAAATAGAGTCATGAGTTACGACTAGAGGAGACAGTGAAATTGTGCGTTGGCACATGTGGATCCCAGAGATTGAGAAGCGAAGTGATAATTCCCTTCAACTTTGATACCTGGCCGTGATCGAATTCAAAAAGAATTGTTTGTGCGTTGATGGGTTTTAAAGCTTGTACGAGATCGAAAGGAGGACTGTGAAGAGTGGGTTTGAAATAAGAAACTGGTGGTATCGCACAATTTCAAAATGGTAAGAAGTAATCTCTGAAGTGAACGCGATAGCATACAGCGGGTGGCACGTGGCATAAGTGGTAATTCAAAACCACTTTTATCATGTAAAATTGGAGGAGCAACATCCGTGCATCTTGGTGATGCCATGTCTATTGGATTTCCAAGTTAGAATGCGATGGTGCATCCATCGTTGGATGGAAAGGTATGTTAATGAAACTGTGGGATCGAAATTTACGAATGATATGTGGTTTGGTACATAATGTTGTGGGCCATATATGGAGGTGAGTCTTGACATGATGCATTTTTGGAATGATAAGTTATAGTATTTTATGTTTATAACATAAGGTTTGGGTAAATGAAATTCTACAAGAATATGATAAATGAAATCATATGGCATGTGATACGATATGGTTAGAACATAGTCATGATATGAATTTTAGTCTAAAATCCAAACCATGATAAGCTTTGAGGTTTAATTATAAAGTCTAAGTTTTAGATATAAAACCGAGGATTGTTTAACCAAAGGTTTGTGGTAAAACTTTTGAAAATAATTTCCATTATGAATAAATTAAAAGAGAAACCTTGGATATGAGGTTTGTTTGGGTTTTAAAATAAATTTTAAGCTTTGAAGGGATATGATATGCAGAATGAGATAAGTTGTGGCTGAAGATGCATATAATGTATGTAGTGCATATCATAAAGTATTTTGATATATTCTTTTAATTATATGTATTTTAAAAGGATGAGCTTCTGTAATTTTAAATTTGCCCAAATCTGGGATTGATTTTGGTTTATAGATGAACCAAGCATTTCTATATGCATAGTAAGGGAGAATGTGGGTATTAGCAGTGTAGCCTGCTATCAAGTGGTATCAGAGCTGGAATAGCTCTTTTTGAAGGTTCAAGTTTTTTTTTATTAATTGCATGTGCATGAAGAAGGATCAGATTTTTGAAACTGATAAATTGCAGCCCATAGAGATGTAGTGCAGGTGAAAGGTGAAGCAAGATCATACAGGGATTTTGAAGGTGAGTTGACAAATGTTATTTAACTCTAGTTTGAAAAGCATGTTTGCAGAATTCAGGTTGCAGGCAGGTTAAAGAAAATCTCAGCAAAGGAAGATCATAGCTTTGAGAGTAGTGATAAAGGAAACTAGTAAGAGTTTCTGGGTAAAGTGTGGCAGAACCTTGAAGAAATTCAACAGAGGTTGGATGAAAAAGACAACGTGTGTTCTTAGAAGTTGCAGATGAATGAAAGCCTAGAAGGAGTAGTGAATAAATGTTCATGAGGTTCCATCAAATAGAGAATCAGTGCTTGCCAAAAGACCAAAATCTAGAGAGGGATTTGGGGAGGTAAGTGGCAGCAGAAGAGTTTTCTATTGCAGAGGCATAGTGCAACTCATGGTGAGTGAAGAACTCATGGAGAAGAAGATGACTACTGATAGTCATAAAAGAGATGGAAGAGGTTCATAGAGAGACCACAACAAAAGAAAGGAGAAAGAATATTCCAAGGCAAATGGCATAATACAACAATTGACTGATGTCGAGTATGAGAAAGAGTTAGCTGAGGTAAGAGAACAATTTTATAAATTGAAACTGATGATAGAAGAAATCTAGAGAGTTGGTTAGCTCATGAGGAAGAGATTAAAGTGGCAGAGGCTACAACTGAAGAGAGAACAACAAATGAACATGCAGTTTGCAGAAGAACTAAAGAATCTTGAACAGTGGATGAATGTACAGTTGGGTTGATAAGAACTCAGAACAGTTGAGTTGAAAATGAAAGTTTCCATTTGTGAAGAACAGTATGTAATTATTGATGATTTCCTGAACTATTGGGTAATTCCAGATCATCTGGATGATGTAAAACCTTGTATTTTTGAATCTAATGATTTTGATTTGATTACAGGTTTTGCAGAAGAGGATGATCAATATTTTGAAGTTGTCAAGAGTATGGAGAAGAATATTTCAATAGATAAATAATTTGAAGTAGAATTTCTCTTAAATGAGGAAAGAAGTGATGCATTTGAAGTTGTTACAGCACAGGAATAAATTCTTGTGAATGAAGAGGAAGATGGAATTCAGTCTGAAGCACTGATATGTGAAGAAACAGTTGAGAATGTTGACATTTGTAATTTTCAAACTGAAAATTTGTGTATGAATGCAGGGATAGTAAATGATGATGAAATAATTCAGCAATGCCATAAAGAAATTGCATTGCTGGAATATTTGTTGGAAAACTCAGAGTATGATAGAGAGATTGCAGAAGGCAGGGTTCACTATAGTGGACAAAGACAGGAAAACATCATGGAACCAGATGGTGTGAAAGAGAGACTTGTTGATAGTCTTGAGAATTCTTCAGAGAATTCTTTGGGAAGAAAGAATCAGCATACTGATGTGCTGATAAAGGAGGAAAATTCAGCACAACATACTGAAGTGATAGCAGAATAAAGAAAGGCACTGAGGCCTTATGATTTTTGCTTTAATAATTGTTTTATGAATGAAGGTTTTGTTGCAGGTGCTAAAGAACATTTGATATAGTTGGGCAGTCAAATGAAGGAAGAGGAAGAAAATTATGTGGACATATTTAATCCATGGAATGAAGAAACTGAATTGCTGGAATTTATGCTGAATAATTAGAATTCAGTGCAGGAAGAAAAATCTCAATTTAAAAATTGGGAATTGTAGAATGTGAAGATGCAAGGAAATAAAGATGGCAAAAGAGATTACATTATGTACCAGTCCAGTAAATTGCTGAAGGAAGAAGGCAAAGGAATTGTCTTAAGTGACAATTTGAAGGAAGTTTTCAGTTGCAGAAAACAAGAGGGTAAGGATGATAGGGTGGCAGTAAGAGTTTAGCAAGTAAGATCTCAGCAAGTAAAAGCAGGAACAAGAGTAAGAATGAAAGATCAAAAATCAACAAATGAAAGAATTCAGAAATCAGAAGATTTATTGGATAGAGAAATTGAACTGATCAAAAAAATAATGATGAAAGTGTCTCAGAAGAAGACATTAGCAGGAAGGAAAAGAAGCAATAGTAGCAAAAGGCAGATAGAGACAGACTATGAAAGTGCAGCCAGTGGAGCAAGGCAGCATAAAATATGGAGACCTGGAGAAAAGCAGCAAACAACAACAGATGTAGATGATAAGTTGTAGAACAAAGTGTGGGATCCAGGAAGACAAGGAATAAAAGCACATGATCAGGAGATCATGATTATTTTTAACATTGGGAGTGTGATGCAGGGACATTAGGCTCAAGGAAATACTTTGTAAATTAATAGACATAGGGGGTCTTGCATTTTTAAAAGAATATTTATTTTTATGTAATTATTAATATTTTGAGTGATTTTAATTATTGTGAGGATTTTGTAAATGTTCCTGAATGATTGGAGAACATGAGGGAGATAGGATTTAGAATTTTTTTGTAAATTTTAAGTTAGAAACTGTTCCATGATTTGTGAGGATTTTTGGGGATAAAAGCTAAATCTTAGGACCTGAGGATTTAGGGGATTTGTTGAGAGATTGAAGGATCTAAACCTAAATTTGTTCATCCTAATTTGTATAAATATAATTAGCCAAAAAGGAAAGGAGATCATAGAATAGACATGAATTAGAGCAGAGTTTTATTGGCTAAGCCTACGGGCAGTTGTAAAAAGGGCCATTGATTGAAGATCAGGCTAGAGAGAGAGGTTTTTGTAATTTGATTATATTTGTATATATGAAGAATTGATTATGAATTATGTGTATATGGATTTCTTGATTTCTATGTGAGGAATTCTTAGGGTTTCAATAATAAACCATGTGATAAAACTCTGTATTTGGGTTTTTAAATGGTCTTATGTATGTAATTGAGAAAACCCATATAATTGTAGAGACAGGTTTGAGTTGAAAGGAAATAGGGGTTACACATATTTCAGAGGAAGATTAAGAGGATATTTGCAGTCATCGATCACTGCAAGGACCAATGACGCAAAAGAGAAATCGAAGTTTAAAAGGGTCACAACTATCGTTGGATTGAAATGCCAACAAACTGTTCGGAAGGAAGAATGCAGGTTCGAGCTTGAAGCTCAGAATCTACGTAAACATTGAAGAGAGGTGGATTCATAAATGGTGTGTACCGTAAATTGGAGCTATGTAATTGAATGAACTTCAAGTTATGTGACTGGGAGTCAAACTGCAACGTTGAAGATACCGTGAACAATAGCATTGAAAATGGGTTTGTTCGATCCTTGAAATCAAGCGAAGTGAACCAAGAGTTGAAGGCACAAGTTTTAAAACAGAGTCATGAGTTATGACTAGAAGAGATAGTGAAATTGTGCATTGGAACATGTGGATCCAAGAGATCGAGAAGCGCAGTGATAATTCCCTTCAGCTTTGATACCTGGCCGTGATCGAATTCACGAAGAACTATTTGTGCGTTGATGGGTTTGAAAGCTTGTACCAGATCAAAAGGATTACTGTGAAGAGCGGGTTTGAAATAAAAAACTGGTAGTATCACACAATTTCAAAATGGTAAGCAGTAATCTCTGAAGTGAACGCGATAGCATATAGTGGGTGGCACACGGCACAAGTGGTAATTCAAAACCACTTTTATCACATAAAATTGGAGGAGAAAAATCCGTGCATCTTGGTGATGCGATGTCCGTTGGATTGCCAAGCTATAATGCGATGGTGCGTCCATCGTTGGATGGAAACGTACGTTAATGAAACTGTGGGACCGAAATTTATGAATGATATGCGGTTTGGTACATAATGTTGTGGGCCATATATGGAGGTGAGTCTTGACATGACGCATTTGTGGAATGATAAGTTATAGTATGTTATGTTTATAACATAAGGTTTGGGTAAATGAAATTCCGCAAGAATATGATAAATGAAATCATATGGCATGTGATACGATATGGTTAGAATATAGTCATGATATGAATTTTAGTCTAAAATCCGAACCATGATAAGCTTTGAGGCTTAATTATAAAGTCTAAGTTTTAGATATAAAACTGAGGATTGTTTAACCAAAGGTTTGTGGTAAAAATTTTGAAAAGACTTTCCATTATGAATAAATTAAAAGAGAAAACTAGGATATGAGGTTTGTTTGGGTTTTAAAATAAAGTTTAAGCTTTGAAGGGATATGATATGCAGAATGAGATAAGATGTGGCTGAAGATGCATATAATGTATGTAGTGCATATCATAAAGGATTTTTTTATATGGTTTTAATTATATGTATTTTAAAAGGATGAGCTTCTGCAATTTTAAAGTTGCCTAAATCTAGGATTGATTTTGGTTTATAAATTAACCAAGCATTTTATATGCACAGTAAGGGAGAATGTGGGTATTAGCAGGGTAGCCTGCTATCAAGTGGTATCAGAGCTGGAATAGCTCTTTTTTAAGGTTCAATTTTTTTTTATTAATTGCATGTGCATGAAGAAGGATCAGATTTTTGAAACTGATAAATTGAAGCACATAGAGATGCAGTGCAGGTGAAAGGTGAAGCAATATCATACATGGATCTTGAAGGTGAGTTGAAAAATGTTATTTAACTCTGGTTTTAAAAACATGTTTGTATAATTCAGGTTGCAGGCAGGTTAAAGAAAATCTCAGCAAAGGAAGATCACAGCTTTGAGAGTAGTGATAAAGGAAACTAGTAAGAGTTTCTGGGTAAAGTGTGGCAGAACATTGAAGAAATTCAACAAAGGTTGGATGAAAAGGACAACTTGTGTTCTTAGAAGTTGTAGATGAATGAAATCCTAGAAGGAGCAGTGAAGAAATTTTCACGAGGTTCTAGCAAATAGAGAACCAGTGATTGCCAAAAGACCAAAATCCAGAGAGGGATTTGGTGAGGTAAGTGGCAACAGAAGAGTTTGCTATTGCAGAGGCATATTGCAACTAATGGTTAGTGAGGAACTCATGGAGAAGAAGATGACTACTGATAGTCATAAAAGAGATGGAAGAGGTTCATAGAGAGACCACAACAGAAGAAAGGAGAAAGAAGATTCCAAGGCAAATGGCATAAGACAACAGTTGATTGATGTCGAGTATGAGAAAGAGTTAGCTGAGGTAAGAGAACAATTTTATAAATTGAAACTGATGATAGAAAAAATCCAGAGAGTTGGTTGGCTCATGAGGAAGAGAGTAAAGTGGCAGAGGCTACAACTGAAGAGAGAACAACAAATGAACATGCAGTTTGCAGAAGAACTAAAGAATCTTGAACAAAGGATGAATGTACAGTTGGGTTGAGTAGAACTCAGAACAGTTGAGTTGAAAATGAAAGTTTCCATTTGTGAAGAATAGTATCAAATTATTGATGATTTCCTAAACTATTGGGTAATTCCAGATCAGCTGGATGATGTAAAACCTTGTATTTTTTAATCTAATGATTTTGATGTGATTATAGATTTTGCAAAAGAGGATGATCAATATTTTGAAGTTGTCAAGAGTATGGAGAAGAATCTTTCAATAGATAAATACTTTGAAGCATAATGTCTCTTAAATGAGGAAAGAAGTGATGCATTTGAAGTTGTTACAGCACAGGAAGAAATTATTGTGAATGAAGGGGAAGATGGAATTCAGTCTGAAGCGGTGATATGTGAAGAAACAATTGAGATTGTTGACATTTGTAATTTTCAAACTGAAAATTTGTGTATGAATGCAGGGATAGTAAATGATGATTAAATACTTTAGCAATGCCACAAAGAAATTACATCTCTAGAATATTTGTTGGAAAATTCAGAGTATGATAGAGAGATTGCAGAAGGCAAGGTTCACGTCAGTGGACAAAGACAGGAAAACATCATGGAACCAAATGGTGTGAAAGAGATACTTGTTGATAGTCTTGAGAATTCTTCAGATAATTCTTTGGGAAGAAAGAATCAGCATACTGATGTGCTGATAAAGGAGGAAAATTCAGAACAGCATACTGAAGTGCTGGCAAAAGAAAGAAAGGCACTGAGGCCTTATGATTTTTGTTTTAATAATTGTTTTATGAATGCAGGTTTTGTTGCAGATGCTGGAGAACATTTGATACAATTGGGCAGTCAAATGAAGGAAGAGGAAGAAAATTATGTGGACATATTTAATCCATGGAATGAAGAAATTGAATTGCTGGAATTTATGCTGAATAATTAGAATTCATTGCAGGAAGAAATATCTCAATTTTAAAATTGGGAATTGCAGAATGTGAAGATGCAAGGAAATGAAGATGGCAGAAGAGAGTACATTATGTGCCAGTCCAGTAAATTGCTGAAGGAAAAAGGTAAAGGAATTGTCTTAAGTGACAATTTGAAGGATGTTTTCAGTTGCAGAAAACAAGAGGGTAAGGATGATAGGGTCGCAGTAAGACTTCAGCAAGTAAGAGATCATCAAGTAAAAGCAGGAAAAAGAGTAAGAATAAAAGATCAACAATCAAGAAATGAAAGAATTCAGCAATCAGAAGATTTATTGGACAAAGAAATTGAATTGATCATAAAAATAATGATGAAGGTGCCTCAAAAGAAGATATCAGTAGGAAGGAAAAGAAGGAGCAGCAATAAAAGGAAGACATAGACAGACTATGAAAGTGCAGCGAGTGGAGCAAGGCAACATAAAATATGGAGACCTGGAGAAAAGCAGCAAACAACAACAAATGTAGATGATCATTTGCAGAACAAAGTGTGGGATCCAGGAAGACAAGGAATAAAAGCACATGATCAGGAGATCATGATTATTTTTAACATTGGGAGTGTGATGCAGGGGCATTAGGCTCAAGGAAATACTTTGTAAATTAATAGACATAGGAGGTCTTGCATTTTTAAAAGAATATTGATTTTTATGTAATTATTAATATTTTGAGTGATTTTAATTATTGTGAGGATGTTGTAAATGTTCCCAAATGATTGGAGAACATGAGGGATATAGGATTTAGAATTTTTTTTGTAAATCTTAAGTTAGAAATAGTTCCATGATTTTGTGAGGATTTTTGGGGATAAAAGCTAAATCTTAGGACTTGAGGATTTAGGGGATTTGTTGAGAGATTGAAGGATCTAAACCTAAATTGGTTTATCCTAATTTGTATAAATATAATAACCCAAAAGGGTAAGGAGATCAGAGAACAGACAGGAATTAGAGCAGAGTTTTATTGATTAAGCCTATGAGAAGTTGTAAAAAAGGCCATTGATTGAAGATCAGGCCAGAGACAGAGGTTTCTATAATTTGATTATATTTGTATATATGAAGAATTGATTCTGAATTATATGTATATGGATTTCTTGAGTTCTGTGTGAGGAATTCTTAGAGTTTCAATAAGAAACCATGTGATGAAACTCTGTATTTGGGCTTTTAAATGGTCTTATGTATGTAATTGAGAAACCCATATAATTGTAGAGACGGGTTTGAGTTGAAAGGAAATAGGGGGTTACACATATTTCAAAGGAAGATTAAGAGGAGATTTGCAGTCATCGATCACTTCAAGGATCAATGACGCAAAAGAGAAATCAAAGTTTAAAAGGGTCACAGCTATCATTGGATTGAAAGACCAACGAAATGTTTGGAAGGAAGAACGCAGGTTCGAACTTGAAGCTCAAAATTTGTGTAAACATTGAAGAGAGGTGGATTCATAAACGATGTGTACCGGAAATTGGAGTTATGTAATTTAATGAACTTCAAGTTATGTGACCAGGAGTCGAACTGCAACATTGAAGATACCGTGAACAATAGCATTGCAAATGGGTTTGTTCGATCCTTGAAATGAAGCGCAGTGAACCAAGAGTTGAAGGTATGGGTTTTAAAACAGAGTCGTGAGTTACGACTAGAGGAGATAGTGAAATTGTGCATTGGCACATGTGGATCCAAGAGATCTAGAAGCGCAGTGATAATTCCTTTCAACTTTGCTACCTGGCCGTGATCGAATTCACGAAGAATTACTTGTTCATTGATGGGTTTTAAAGCTTGTACGGGATCGAAAGGAGGACTGTGAAGAGTGGGTTTGAAATAACAAACCGGTGGTATCACAAAATTTAAAAATGGTAAGCAGTAATCTCTGAAGTGAACACGATAACGTACAATGGGTGGCACATGGCAAAAGTGGTAATTCAAAATCACTTTTATCGCGTAAAATTGGAGGAGCAACATTCGTGCATCTTGGTGATGCGATGTCTGTTGCATTGCCAAGTTAGAATGCAATGGTGCATCCATCGTTGGATGGAAAGGCATGTTAATGAAACTATGGGACTGAAATTTATGAATGATATGCAGTTTGGTACATAATGTTGTGGGCCATATATGGAGGTGAGTCTTGACATGACGCATTTGTGGAATGATAAGTTTAGTATGTAATTTTTATAACATAAGTTTTGGGTAAATGAAATTCCACAAGAATATGAAAAATGAAATCATATGGCATGTGATAGGATATGGTTTGAACATAGTCATGATATGAATTTTATTCTAAAATCCGAACCATGATAAGCTTTTAGGTTTAATTATAAAGTCTGAGTTTTAGATATAAAACCGAGGGTTGTTTAACCAAAGGTTTGTGGTAAAACTTTTGAAAAGACTTTCCATTATGAATAAATTAAAAGAGAAACCTTGGATATGAGGTTTGTTTGGGTTTTCAAATAAAGTTTAAGCTTTGAAGGGATATGATATGTAGAATGAGATAAGCTGTGGCTGAAGATGCATATAATGTATGTAGTGCATATCATAAAGGATTTTGATATATGGTTTTAATTATACGTATTTTAAAAGGATGAGCTTCCGCAATTTTAAAGTTGCCCAAATCTGGGATTGATTTTGGTTTATAGATGGACCAGGAATTTTTATACGCACAGTAAGGGAGAATGTGGGTATTAGCAGGGTAGCCTGCTATCAAAACCATAGAAAAAAGGAAAAATCCAAGGCGGGGTGACCCAGGACAACCCACCGAAGCCACAAGAAAAAAAAAACACGATGAAGACAAAGAAGGACACGATAAAGTGATGTGAATTCCATAAGATCCCCACTCACAAAATAAGTGAGTGTTGGGTCAAGAAATCATTAGTGGTCGAGCTAAAGGTTTCTGAATCAGATGCATGCTTTGAATCTAGGTCAATTGCATTCTCTGACCATCGGGTGGCTTCACCAAGGATAATATCTCCACTTCAGTCAAAAATGTCTCCTTCCTTAAAACATTAATCCCTTCACATATGAGGTATTGTGTGATGTTTCTCCTCTTGAATTTTGTGATGTATTATTAGGCCAACCATACTTGCGGAAGGAACAAGTTGTGTATGAGTCTAGGCACTTTTATTATTACTCTGGGAAATAAGTTTTATAGGATAGCAGAGGTACACTGCATACCACCATATCTTTGATCATTGTGAAGAAATGCAGTAAGCTCATTTACTATATGGGGAATTTGTTTTCCTTATGATTATCCCTTAGTGCAAGAATAATATTGTGGCCACGCCCTCCAGATAGGGATCCTCCGCATGACAACAACAGATGGAAAAGGTCATGGAGGAGTACAGGGACATCTTCACCTCAACCATAGGGGTACCTCTACACTACCATGTCGAGCACTCTATTGATTTGGCCCTAGGTGCACCACGACCCAATGGACTGAGTTATCGACACTCTCTTCTGGAGAACAATAAAATCAAGAGGAAGATTCAGGGGTTGAAAGGTAACATCAGGATAATTTCATCACCTGAAGCCCGATCATGTTGGTACAAAAGAAGGCTAGGACGTGGAGACTCTGTATTGACTATCGAGCACTAAGCAAGATCAATTTCTAGAATATGTGTCCAATCCCACGGATTAATGACCTTTTGGAAGAGCTCAAGGGGGGAAAATATTTCAGTAAGATCAATTTGAAGTCTGGGTATTACCAGGTACCAACCAAACCCACTAATGTGTGGAAGACTAGCTTCAAATACAAGGAGGGACTTTTCTAATGGTTGGTCATGCCTTTTGGGTTGAATAATTCCCTTGCAACCTTCATTAGGCTAATGGATGACATCTTTTCACCCTTCACCAAATCATTCTTGGTGGTGTATTTGGATGACATCATGATCTTTAGCCAGAGTTTGGAAGAGCATCTTTGCGATATTCGATATTCCTCTAGACACTACGACAACATAAGATGTGTGCCAATTTGGATAAATTTAATTTTTGTATGACCGAGGTTCAATATCTGGGGTACATCGTTGATGAGAGGGGTGTGCATGTGGACCCAGCCAAGATACAAGTCATTTGGGATTGGTTAGCCCTAACCACTCTAATAGGGCTCTATAGGTTTCTAGGTCTTTCCAATTTGTACCACAGGTTTGTGTTGAGGTTCTCTCATATCACTTCGCCTTTGAGTCAAGTCAGCAAGGGCAGAGTGAAAGAAAAATTATTTTCATATGAATCCCAACATAAGGTGTTTTCTGAGTTGAAGCATCGCCTCTGCTCTACACCAGTGCTCGAATAAACAAACTTGAAGAAAAAATTTTATATCTAGATAGATGCTTCCGAATATGTTATTGGTGCAGTTCTTACTCAACAGGGGCATCCACAAGCATATCATAGTGAGAAAATTTCAGACATAATCTGAAAGTATCCCACCTATGACAAAGAGATGTATTCCATTATGTAGGCTTGTTGACAATGGAAGCATTACATTATGGCAAAGGAAATGATCATCCACACAAACTGCCAACCCCTATAGTTTATACAGACACGAGGGAAGTTGCAGAATGATCAACATTAGAAATTGTCCAAATACCTACAACAGTTCCACTTGAACATTAAGTACAAGAATGGAAACACAAATAATGTTGTAGTCTGCCTCAGTTGACCTCCAGTCATGGTGCTGAACACTGTGCTCAACTCTTGTGGGCACGTGACTTCAGAGTGGTCACATCTATACAAGATCGATCTAGAATTCAACAACCCATACTTGACACTCCTCGAAGGAAATAAATTTCCAATTTTTCACCTCCAGGACACACTATTATGTCACCTAGGACACTTATGTGTTCCTTACAGCGAGCATGCCAATATTATTTAGGAGGCACACTACAGTTGTGTCACTCGACACTTTAGAGTAGAGAAAACAATGGTAGTGCTACAAAAGTATATTTATTGGCCAAACCTTCGAAAATATGTTCAGAAGTACATCGGATCCTACATTTCCTGTGCCATTTCCAAACCAACCATTAAGAAGTAAGGCCTATATACTCCTCTTTCTACACCTAGTCGACCTTGGGAATCCATCTCCATTGATTACATGTCGAGCATCCCTTCGACTAAGCATGGAAACGACTTTGTTTTCATGGTCATCGACAAATTCTCTAAGATGGCCATTTTGGTGGTCTGCAAGACAAGTATCACAACAGAAGCCATTGCTAAGCTCTTATTTGAATGAGTGTGGGTGCACTTTGGGATCCCACAATCCATTACCTTAGATTGGGACAATAGGTTCCTAAGTACATTTTGGTCAAGTCTCTGGTTGATGTTGGATACCAAGCTCACTAATTCCACGACTTTCCAACCCCAAATTGATTGCCAAACAGAGGTCATCAACAAGATGACCGTACACATTCTTCAAATGTACAACTCGAAGCATCCTCGCGCATGGGACAAAAGCCACCCCTATGTCCAAAATATCTACAATAGAGATCTCCATAGGTCAACTGGCCACAACCCGATTCAAGTGGGGTTTGGATTCTAGCCACAATGTCCCATTGACATGGATATACCATTTGCAGCTACTCAGGCAATTTTCGCTCATATCGAGTCTGAAAATGACAGGGCTAACAACTTCATTGAGTGAATCCAACACATCCTCCAACATTTCCATGACATATTTGACAAAGCCAATTCTAAGTACAAGAAAAGAGATGATCAACATTGGTTTCCACATAAGTTCTAGGTGGGCGACAAATTTTGGCTTCATTTGGAGAAGGAGCGCCTCACTGGGCCATACTGTAAGCTTCTCCCACTCCGATATGGGTCATAAGACATCACCAAAGCTGTAGGGGACAAATTATTTGAGCTTATAGTTCCACCATTACTTGTCGTGCACCCAAATTTCAATGTCTTTTGCCTTCGTCCATACTTTCCATTCTTATTGGACACATCCGACATTGCAGAACAACTCACACAAATAGAGTTAAACCTAGACTGCATGGAACAAGCCACAAATAATTAGATCATGGAAAAAAATATCTAAAATAATCGCAAGTAGAAGATCCACCTGTATCCGGTTGTAAAAGCTCGCCAACTCCTCCACCAAGACAAGTAGCTCACCATGGACCAAGTACAATAGAATTTTTCCCATCTCATGGAGACACTCAATGCAATGTGGACCATTGCTTCCGAAGGGTGGAAGATTGATCTAGGTGGATATTGGTGGCCACCCACCTATTCCACTTGGACCACCACCATTGTTTCTTTGAATTTTTTAGTTTCCTTAATTATAGCACAATTTACTATTTTTGGCAGTTTATGGGTCATAAACATCCAAAGCATATTTGAGGCCGTAAACGATGTTTTTTTAGAAAACAAGAAAAAAAGAGTCTTTAACTATGTTTACAGTAAAAAAATTTAGTACTTCGATAGATATTTCTAACGAGTTATTGTGCACGTCAAACGAAGATCGTATTCCAAATTTACAACCCCGGGAAGTTGATGTACCAATTTACCAAAACAGGGCCCAGAGATTTGGTGATTCATCTCCTAGGGTTAGGTTTCTGGATGTTTAGGGTTTTCCATTTTTTCTTAATAATAAATAGGCCTTTGATCCTCATTGTAACACATTTTAGAGGCATGTAGCCACCACATCGCTTCTCAGATATAAGCTACCATCGCTTGAGCTAGTTTATTTCCATTCTATTTGTAAGCATATTTTAGTTCTATGATATTAATTAAATTAAGTGTTGTTTGTACTACATCTATGCATTTATGTTTATATTTTTATTCTGTTGTGTTCTTTTCTAAGTTAGGACCATATAATGTTCTTTAATGTGTTACTAATCTTGGTTATTTGTTTATTTAGTTTCTTCATGCATTAATATTTTATCGATGTTATATGACGATGTTTATGTGCTATGATATGCTACTTATGGTGCATGGTTATGCATAGATATGCTAATGTGTTATGTTTTTAATGGATAAATAGTTGGTTGTAAAGAAAGGAAAAAATTGGAAAATATGTATCCTATGTCACACTAATAATTCAACCAGCCCCCCTTGATCAGTAGTTGTCAAGGTTTCTAACACTAAATATTGTTATAATGATAAAAAACAAATTGTGGTTATTTATGTTTTCACCTTTATTTTATCTAAATGATGGAAAAAATGTTAATATTTGAATATTTAGAGATGTTTTGAGTGAAATTCTACCCACTTGTGAATAATTAGGTTATTTTAATTAGTTGTTGTGGCTTTCTTTAAATAAGAATGATGAGCCAAAAATCATTCAAAACGTCTAAGGATAAGAATCATTGATGTTTTTCCTTCCTATATATGGAAACATTATAATAGGTTTTACCCCTTAGAAGAAACAAATGGTGATGAATTTCTATTATTTTACCTATTTTCAAACACATTTCTTATTGTCTATCAAATACATCTATCGATTTGATTTTTTGTAATATATATATATATATATATATATATATATATAATTTTATATTTTATATTTTTATATTTAAGCTCCCATTTGTTATAGTTATAATGTAATATAAACAAGAAAGAAATTCACAATAACAATAAGTGGTCGCATACAAATAGATTTGAATGTATTTTTAGAAAACATTAGATACACATCATTATGTAATGATTTTCAATGCATGAACAAATTTAGATCATACTTTAACTTATGCCTATAGACCATCAAGATGTCATTAATCAATGTGTTAGTGTGTGTGTGTCCAACATGTTAAAAAGTAGGGAATCATATAAGATCTCAAGGAACAAATGTGTGAGTAGCAATACTATACGTTTTAATGAGTCTACTATCAAAAATTACAATTAATTTCCCCCCTTATTATATCATATTGAATGTTTCAAGTGGAATAATTTTGAGCACACATTTCATTTTTGTCGAAGAAGTATATTAATGGCTCTAAATTAATGCAGAGAAGAAGATATTATAAAAAATAATAATCAAAGAACAAAGGTATGGAGAAGTAAGTAAGAGGATCAAGAATAATATGGTCTAGTTCTATGTGTTCAAAACAAAGAAAGTTGATGGTATATAGGCAATGGATGTTCAAGTAATATGATAGGAGACTCAATGAAAATCCATGTATCTAAATGAAATCAAAGAAGGGAGTATCACCCTTGGAAATGATTCAAGAACGATAATTGGAGAAGGAACAATTAGTCTTGATTATGAAAGGATAAAAACCCTAAATTTTCTACTTGTTAAAGGGTTGAAGAAAAATCTACTAAGTATAATTCAATTGTTCAATCAAAGGTATGATCTCACTTTCCACTCTAAAGGACGTGAAACAAGAAAAAGAGATCCAGGAATATTGGGAGAAAAATAAATCAAGTATCCAAACAATGTGTTTTTCCTCGTAGAGATCAAAAGAGAGAAGACATACTCTATGAGAGTAATATGCCTAAAAAATTATTAGTAAAATAAAAATATAATAATAAGTTGGTGACTGTAACATTAATAATATGGGAACTTTATGGAATGAATTGTAATAGAATAATGATGAAATGGAAAGATTGTAGGATATGAATTGACAATAGATGATGTGTGTAGAAAGTGAAGTAAATGATGTATTTCAATTAACATCATTACATAAGTTTAGGGGTGGTGGGGGGAATATTTCCCTTGAGATAAAAAAAGGGGAGTAATTCCAAACAACAGGAAAATTTTGAAAATAGAATAAGAGTTGAAAATAAAGAGAAGTGTCAATTCAAGGGAAGGACTCCTTTATAAATAAAGTAGAAGGTGCATAAACTAGAGAAGTTACTACCAGGAGGAATTATGTTGTATTTAAGGGAGTTCAGATGCTATGCAACCAACTCAAAAAATATAAGAAAAGGTAGATCAATGACTTATAAATCAACCTCTTCGAGGGGGAAACCTACTTTAAATTACATAAATGAAGAATTCTTAGATGATTAAAATGATAAAAACCTACCTTATATATATATGAGTCTAAGGGGTGCCAATATAATTAGAGCCTACATAACAATAATAATGTAAGGGCACAAACATTACAATAGTGGGCTTTTATAGGGCAGAATGATAACACTATGGGGACTACATGGGAAAAACAATAAAAATAAGGGGGCTACACTAATAATAACACTAAGGGAATACAATAGTATTATAAGGACCTAACATGCCCCTCTCCTTCAAAAAAGTGTTGTCCTCAGTGCTTGAATAGTTCTAGATTGTTCTGTATAAAATTTTCATCCTCCCATATGGAATCTTCAATGGGTAAGTTATTCCACCTGATGAGATGCTCTGAAATTAATCGATTTTGTTGCTGTTGAGTTCTTGTTTCTTTGATTGCTTCATGTTCCAATATGATTTCCCTTCCTCATCAAGTTTTGGAAATATTGTTTGAACTAGGATATTTTCACCTATAACCTTCTTTAAGCATGAAACATGGAAAATTGGGTACAATCAAGAAGATGCCAGAAGCTCCAATTTGTATGCCACAATACCAATATTTTTCAACACCTTGTAATTACCATAGTACTTTGGCGATAATTTATTATCATTCTTAGATTTCTTGAGGGACCCAGTCGCCTACATCAAAACTTCTTTCAATGCGATGTTGACTTGTTTGTTGTTTCATTCGATTATGCACCAAAGTTCAGTTATCCTTTAGTAGTTGGAGAACTTATTGTTGATGATCAATGTGATCTTCCACTACTTGAAACTTATAATTTTAAGTTAAATATGGTGTGATGGATGGTGGATGATATCCATAGAGTGTTATAAATGGGGTCATTTTTGTTGCAGTGTGGAAGGAAGTGTTGTACGACCATTCAGACAGAGGTAACGACTTGACCCATTGTGTTTATTTATCATATACAAATCAAAGAAGATATCCTTCCAAACATTTGTTCACTATCTCAGTTTTCCCATCAGGTTGAGGATGATAAGATGAGCTATGAGCTAGTTGAGTACCCAGACAATAAAATAATTACGTCCAAAAATTTCTAGTGAAAATGGGATCTCTGTCGCTTATAGTAACCTTTGGGTTTCCATGTGGATTTTGAATTGTTTCCATAAATTTAGTAGCAACTGTACTGTCTTTAAATAGATGAGACAATGCACAAAAGTTTGCATACTTGGTAAGTATATCAACTACCACCATGATGACACTCATTCCATTGTACTTTGGTAAATCTGAGATAAAATCCATTTAAAGCTCCTCCCAACATTGACTTGGAATGGATAAATCTTGTAGCGGACCCAGGGTCTAAACTATCTCAACTTTATTTTTTTGGTAGAACAAACATTCTACCACAATATTTTGAATATTAGATTTAAGGCCATCCCAAAAAAAATCTTTCTTGACCCTGTGGTAAGTTTTTAAAAATACTGAGTTCCCTTCTAAGGGAAAGGTGTGCAATTACAAAAGAATATTTTTTATTTTATTTTAGAATTCTTAGAAATATATAACCGATATTTGTACCATAATTAATCACTTTTCCAACAAAATGTATCATATGTACTAGGATCTTGCTGCAACTTTTGAATGAATGTCCACACTTCTTCGTCATTATTCCACTTCTCCCTTGATTTGGTTATCCAATCTGGTTGGATAATAGAAGTGGCACAAAGCAATGCTTCCATGTCCTCATCCTTCCTTGAGAGTTCATCTGGAACAAAATTTAGCTTCCCTTTTTTGTAGATTATTTCAAAGTCATAACACAATATTTTTGTGACCCATTTTTTCTTCTCTTCTGACAATATTATTTCTTCCAAAAAAAAATTAAGACTATCATGATTTGTTTTTACCTTAAAGTGTCTTCCCATTAGGTAAGGTCACCATTTTTTCAGTGTACGTAGTATTCCCAACATTTACTTCTAGTAAGTAGCTTTATGTAAATAATTTCCTTTGAATGAACGACTTTCAAAAGCAACGGGTCTTCATTCTTGCATTAAAACAACACCAATTCCATTTCCTGTGGCATCACATTCCACAATAAATGTTTTTATGAGTTCTAGTGTAGATAAGACTAGTTCTTCGCACATTGCCTCTTTAATATCTTCAAAGGCATTATTAGCTTCTGGAGTCCAAGAAAATGAATCTTATTTAATAATATTGTTAGAGGTGATGTTATTCTCCCATAATTATTAACAAACTTGTGATAATACCCTATTAACCAGATAATTCCTTGCAAATTCTTTACGTTTGTGGGGATTTTCCATTCCTTAATGGATTTAATTTTGTTAGGGTCTACCTTAACACCCTCATGAGATACAATACGACCCAGATATCCACCTCCTGTACTGCAAAGAAACATTTAGAGGATTTTGAATACAATTGTTTCTCCTCTAATATTTTGAGCACGCTGTCAACATGTTGAACATTATCCTTCCAAGATTTGTTTTATATTAGTATATCATCAAAAAATACTAAGACAAAATTTCTAAGGGTTTTAAAATGGAATTCATCAACCCTTGAAATGTAGAAGTTGCATTGGTAAGGACAAAAGGAATGACCAAAAATTCATAATGACCCTCATGAGTTCTAAATGTTGTTTTCAGAATCTCTTCATTCTTCATTCTAATTTGATGATAACCTGAATGAATATCCAACTTGGTGAAGTAAATTGATCCATGTAATTAATCCAATTATTCATCAATGGCAATAATGAGATATTTATCTTTAATATTGAGCTTGTTGATCTCCCTATAATATGGAAACATGCACCATGATCCATCCTTCTTATGCACCAATACTACTGGAGTAGAGAAATAAATTTGACTAGGTTGAATTATACCAGCCTCTAGCATTTCTACAATCATACATTCAATTTCACTCTTTTGGGCATAGGGATATCTGTAAGGCCTGATGTTTGGAGGAACACTTCCTGGAATCAGATGAATAGCATGATCATGATAAATAATAGGTGGGGGGCCTTTGGGAGTCTTAAACACCTTGGAATGATTGTCCAAGAATTTTTGGATATCTGGAGAAATACAGGATTTCGATGTTTGAACCTGTAATGAGCATAATTGTGGAATTATGCCTCATTGTTATTTCTTCAAAATATTTTTCATGAAATTAAAGCTGATTATCCTTCCAGGTTTCCCTGTGATACCCCGTGATTCATCTTCCTTTCCTTCCCAAAACAAATTCAAGAAAAGTTCTTCAAAATTAAAATCTATCATCCCCAAAGATTGTAACCATTGGACTCCTAGTACAACATCAACACCACCCATTGGAATAGAAAGAATTGGACTATTAAATAAATATTCCCCCATGGTTATCTTGATATTATGGCACTTTCCAGAGCAATTTATAGTTCCTCCATTTGCAACCATCACTTGACATTCTGGTCTTGGATATAAGAAGAAATTCAATTCCTTGGCTATCTTAAAATGAATAAAATTATGTGTACTACTTAAATCAATCAACAATATTACCTTTGTATTATCCACAGTATCAGTTGGCGACAGGAGGATACGAGATTAGTGATAGTTGGCGACCTCTAATTAGACAAATTTTCTCCTTAGGTTCATCCTCATCCCAGGTATAATCTTGCGGGTTTGCTTCTTCTCCTGTTTAGTAAACAATTTAGGGTCATGCCATTTCATAACACTTATTATTTCACTTACTCATAATAATTATCTATATTAATTAATTTTTATTCTATTAATAAAAATTAATTAATTAATAATTATTATCAGTGATTGGAAGTAAGTCAGGATAACAATTCTAATCGAATTTATTAATAAAAATAAAAAATTTATTAAGATTTTATAAAATTAATAAAACATATTTAATATACTTAATATAAATTCATTATATTTATTAACATACTTTTGAACATTTATTTTAATAGTTAAATTATTATACTATTTTAGGTAGGATTTAGATTATAAAATATTTTTTAGACATTAGAATAAAATTTATTAACATATTATGAGATTATATAGATTATAGAAAAATTTAGACATTAAAATAAAATTTGAAATTATTATTAAGATAATAAATTATTTAAAAATTTTAAGTAACAATTAAAATAAAATATTGTAGAAATTTAGAGTTATTATATTATAATTAAAATTAATTTATTAATTTTAGTAGCCCTTAAGGGTTTATAATAAATGATAATTAAATAAATAATAAATATAAATATTTATTAAAAAATGACAAAAATTATAAAAAAATTGTAAAAAAAAAAATTATTATTTATATTAATAAAAATTGTAAAATTTTTATTATTAAAATTAAAATTAATTTATAAAAAACTTTAAAAAAAATTATAAAACTTAATTTTTTTTTTTTAAATAAAATTAAAATTATTTTAAATAAATTATAAAGGTTGTTGTCGACTCTTCTCATCTTCTCATCATCTCAGCCCATCACTATTTATACTTTTTGCGACCTTTTCTCATTCTTCATTCATTTCTCATCCTGAAGATGGATCCCTATTGGGATTCGAAACGTCGACAATCGTTTTATGATACTGTGGATAATCTGGATTCTGCAATCAACAAAAACCACAAAAGTTTGAAAACCATAATATTACCTTTTTTTCTTGATATATCCTTCTATCTTGAGAGTTTGAGGAGTGGTAATTCTTTCCAATGCATTACAAGATATGGTTGGATTCATTTATTCCTTCTCTAGGATTGGTTCGTAGTGTATATCTTCCTCTTTTGATGTTTCTTGTTCCTTTTCTTCCTCCTATTCACAATCTATGTAAAATAATTTGTTCTCAGTAGACGTATGACCTTTAGTGTATTTTCTATCACAACTATAACAAATCCATTTTTCTCTTTTTTCTTCCATTTTTTGTGGTGTCAAACTTTTAGCTTGTGGATGGCTAGGAGAAAAAAAAAATCCATCTTTATAGTTTTGATTGGTAGACTTCCTTGGTGCCGTAAGTTTGCTTTCAACTTTTCTTGCCACCCAAAATTCCTTTTCCAATGAATCAAGTTGCCAAAGGCGAACCTCACGTTGGATGTTACCCTTTGAATTCCCTACGAAGATATCAATACTATGTTCCTCTGGAATATTATTCACCCTTGTATTCAATTTTTGGAAGTCCTCAATGTGCTCCATCATCGAACCCTTTTGTTTGAGATTTATTAGTTGGCTAAAGAAGGTGTTGCTCTTTGTATCCTCATAATGTGTTACAATTTCCTCCATAAAAATTGACCAAGTGAGAAGTGGTTTATGAGAACAAAGCCATCTATACCATACAAACTGATTTTTTTCTAAATATAAAGTTGAAATGCATACCTTTTTGCATGTTTTTCTAATTATGGAGCTCAAAGTATTTCTCCATTTGTAGTATCCATGTTATTAGATCATTGCCATCAAACCTCATGATATCGATATTTGGAATATGGTGGGTCTTGAATCCAACATTAGGGTCTATGAAATAATGATTAACATTTCTTTTATTCTCATCTTGAGTTTCATATGCTATCCTTTCACCATTAGGAATCACTGCTTGTAGAAACTTTGTCAAACATTCCATCAAACCTTCCATGTCTACTTTTAGACCATTCTTCATGGCGTCCATGTTGCCTTTCAATTTTTATTCCATATCATCAAAATTAGCTTCCATGCCATCAATTCCATTCTTCAAAACATCCATCTTATATTTGATTCCTTTCTTCAAACCATCCATATTTTCTTTTTCTAAGTAAAACTAATTCTATTATGTATAAAATTACTGGTACAAAACTGCCACAGTGTCAGCTGTGAAAGCTTGACCACTGGGCTTGATAAACAAGCTAGTCATAGAGAGTTTGGACCGCCCTGAATGGGAAACCGATCCTTTTAACAGAAATGTCTTGGATGCCCAAGTGTGGGAAACTAGCCTTGAGTTCATACAAGACAAAATAACATAGAAACGAGTGCTAAAATTAACCATCAGCCTTATTAGTTGAATTTTGAGGCAAGAAAGCAAAAAATTCCTGAAGGAATTGAGCATAAAGACCTGGAGAGATTGACAGTCACGGTTCATGAGCTGGGGACAAAGGTTCCTCGACAATCCTGCATCCAAAGTCATAGCTGCTGTCGTCCTTTCCTACATTGAGAGCGTCCTCCATGCCTGAGTGTTCATCCTCCTTGTTCAACACATTCTGGGGGTGAAGCTCGGATGCAGCCGGTACAACCATCTCGCCAGGGAAGCTCGAGACCTGAGGAGGCAGGGGAGCGACAGAGTGAGTCAGAACAGGGTTGGGGATCTCTTCACGAAGGGTTAGAGTGATAAAATCAGTAAGAAGGGCCCGGTTCGAGGAGCATTTGAACCGAAGTTCAGCTCGCTGGGAGGTTTGCCGAATGGAGGGACGCACAATCTCATGAGAGACAGGAGGGGGAGCACTGCTGCAATGGAAGGAAGCTGAGTGAGGGGAGGCTGGAGAAGCACTGAAATTATCCTGGAGACAACCCCTTCCTCTTCCTCTGTCGCCTCGCCGGGTTTGTGACTGAACATGCTCCTCGTCAGCAGAGGAAGAACCTGATGAAGCGCTGAGAGAAGGGCGTTGAGAATTGACATGGCCCCTGTTAATACCTCGCCAGCACCGCATTCTCTGGCAGAGTCGAGGCATGGAGACAGGAGCTGGGCGACAGAGAATAGAGCCAAAAGGACGAGCAGAGTCCGAGGGAGCCCGAAGAGAGGAGTTGACACCATTGAGAGTTGTCGAATGAGCCCGAACAGGAGGGTCCAGGCCAGCGCGATGATCCGTCCAAACACTGTGAAGAGAAATAGCGCTGCAGAGGGGACTGTGAGAGAAGTGGAATCCGGGAAGAGGCTCGAAACAAGCAAGAATGGAACAGCGTTGTCCGGTGTGCGTTCTCACACTGGAGTCTGCAAAACCTAGAGGACAATCACCGCGGAGAGGAGACGGAGATCCGCCACTGCAAGCACCGACATTCAAACTGTCTCGAATTAACGCCATGACCAAGAGAACCGCCATATGAAGATGAGAAATGAGCCGATCAATGTAATTAACTTCAGTTCGAGCTGGCGAGTAATTGCGCTCATAAATGCTGGAGCAGGGATCCATATGGGTTTCCCAGGCGAGCTTCTTTGGGAGCTGCGCAGGGACCCTTGTCCCATCATACCACTTAAAAATCCACATCTGGAATAGAGTAGTCTTTGAGCACCTGCATGGTGCAATTCTGAAGCAGATCTCCGTCATGGATAATGGTGAGAGAGCCATGAGTGAGAGTGCTTGTTTTGTCTGTTCCAAAATTGGCCAAAAGGTCTACAACTTTGTTGACTTCTCGATTGAAATGAGTGAATGAGATTGCCCTATTGCTTGTCAGCTAGTTGCTAATCCTGTCGATTCTAGCAACCAGATGCCAGCTATGTACTACCTTTGCAGAGTTGGTACCCCATAGGAGCTGGTTAACCATATTGACAAGAACTTGAGAATCTCCTTCAATGATAATTGGAAAGAAGTTGTAATTCTGAGTGAGGCAGAGACATTGCCAGAGGCCTTCTAATTCAGCCGAGTTATTAGTATCCCAACCAATTGATCCATAGTAGATGTTTTGAATTTCTCCCTTGGAGTTTCGAAAAATTTCGCCAAAACATGCTTGACCAGGGTTTCCTCTAGAAGCTCCGTCGAAATTTAATTTGAAAACCCCATCAGGGGGTGGATACCACTGCATAGGAGAATCAGGGGTTGCCTTGTTCCTGATGGTTGGAGTAAAGTCAAATTTGAGATTCCAATTTTGCCAAATGGAGATTTCTTTGGGGTGTTTTGGATAATCATCTTCCTGCCAAGGTTGGAGAGCCAAATATTCCTGGAGGTTATTGCTGATGGAAGTCCAAATGGAGTCCAGAGTAGAAGCCTGACTTTTGAAAATTCGCTTGTTCCTTTCCTTCCATAGAGACCAGAAAACCAAGCCAGGAAGAAGCTGCCAGAGGGCATTAAGAAGGGAGGAAGTGTAAGGATGTTTTGGCCAAGTGCAAAGAATGTTTGTAATGTCTCTGGAGGGTTTGGTCCTTTGGTATCTAAATCTGCATTTCTCCCACAAGGTGTTGGCTAAAGGGCAGTGCAACATGAGATGTTGGATAGTTTCAACACTTTGAAGGCAGTTACGACATTGAGAAGGCCCTATAAAACCCCGCTTGACCAGATTGTCCCAAGTGAGGATTCTTCTATGACTAAGGAGCCAGAGAAAGGTAGAGATCTTAGGACAAGTAATTAGGTTCCAAATCAGAAGCCAGAGAGATTCACTAGGGAGCAGAGAGGGGTGCATCAGAGAGTAGGCTTCCTTCGTTGTGAAAATACCTTTCGTTGTATAACCCCACCGGAGGATGTCTAGTTCTTCCGAGCATCTGATTTGTCTTCGCTGGAGCTCTCTTTGTTGAGAGTATCCCAATCAGTGTCTTGAGCCTGTGGCGGTATGTGATGGGAGTGCTTCCATTGCCTGAACCCATTACGATCTGAGGGCAGCCACTGATTGCAAAGCTTGGCTTCTATTGTATCTCTATTGTTTCCCAAGTTGATTTGAGAATAAGTTTCAAGAAGCTTTGGGCTTTGCTGCCAGGAATCGGTCGAGAACCTAACCAAGTTGCCATTACGAATTTCCCAAAAAATATGTTGCTGTATAAGCATGTGGTGTTGCTTGGCTGCATTCCAAACAAGAGAGCTTGATTGCTCAGGAACGAGCCTTATTAACTCTACCGAAGATCTGTTGTTGGCATATTTAGCTGTCCAAATTTTAGCCCAAGGAGTATGAGGGTAGGAAAGCCATTTCCACCAAACACGAGCGGCCATGACGTCGTTGCTGTGCATGGGGTCTCTAAGGCCAAGACCGCCTGCTTTCTTGGGAGTACATACAGTATTCCAATTGACTAGGGCTCATTTTCTATTTCAGCCAGAGAATCCCCAAAGGAATTTGCTTTACAGAGATTTAATTTTCCTGAGAAACCATTTTGGGGCAGCCAGAATAGAAAAAAGGTAAAGGGTCATAGATTGCAGCACAAATTTGATAAGAGTGAGTCTACTGACCATGTTGAGAGCTCTGAAGGTCCAAGAGGAAAGCCTAGATTCCAGTTTTTCAAGAAGCCGATTCCAAGAAGAGTGCTTGATTGCAGAATCTGTAAGAGGGGTGCCAAGGTATTTGTTAGGGAGAGAGGCAGCAGAAAAACCAAGAATGCGAGCTATATTGGCTTGAGTGAAGGGGGGGGGGGTATTGAAGAAAAAAATATGAGATTTGGATTCATTGATGGATAACCCAGAGGCTTTAGAAAATAGGTTGAGAATGGCTTTGAAAGAGCGGGCTTCTTGAACAGACAGATGGACAAAAGGAATATTGTCATCCACAAATTGCTGGTGAGTGGTGATAGGGGCTCCATGAAGAGATATTCCTCGCAAATGATGATTATGAACCTCATTATGAATTAAACGACCAAGGCCCTCAGCCATAAGGACAAAGAGGAAAGGGGAGAGAGGATCCCCCTGCCTGATTCCTCTAGAAGGAAAGATAGGGGGAGAAGGAAACCCATTAATAAGAATAGAGAAAAAAGAAGAAGTAATGAGATTCATTATCCATCTAAACCACATTTGATCGAATCCAAATGCACCTAAGATTTGTTGTATGTAATTCCAATTCAGTCTATCAAAGGCTTTGGATAAATCGATCTTGAGGAGCATACCTGGCTTCTTGCAGACTTTTAAGGAGTGTATGATTTCATGAGTTAAAATTATACCATCCAGAATTTTTCTCCCTTCCACATACCCTGTCTGCTCTGGTGATATGAGAAGCGAAAGAAGTGGTTTGAGTCTATTGGCAATTACTTTGGAGATGACTTTGTAAATCACGTTACAAAGAGCAATGGGTTTGAATTTTTCCGGTTTTTTGGGTTGTTCCTCTTTTGGTACCAATGCAATGAAGGTGGCATTGAGAGAGGGCAAGAGCCAATGCATGGTTCTTGATTCCTCAACCATTTTTCACACTTCATGTTTGATTAGATCCCATAAATAGTGAAAGAAATTGGAAGTGAAGCTGTCGGGTCCCAGAGCCTTACCATCCTTGAACTGTGCCATTGCTGCATCCACTTCTTGGGGGGAGACAGGGCGGAGAAGCATTTGATTGTGCTCATCCGTGATCAAGTTAGGTATAAGCTTCTTGATTTGGTCTAGAGCTGGCTGTCTATTGACCTAAGGTTCTTGTTGGATGCCCTTAAAATAATCCACGAGTCACTGTTCCATATCTTCATGCTTCTCCATCCGCTCTCCTTGCTGATTGGTGATGTGGCTGTTTCTGTTTTGCATTCTTCGTTGGATAGTGG